>JAQFZQ010002864.1:0-12380 GCA_034696005.1 Glomeris marginata | reverse complement strand
ACGCTCTTCCGATCTTGGGTGGGGGTACTTCATAAACTGGTGGTTGGGGCTTTGGGGCTTCATAAACTGGATATTTGGGTGGGGGCATTTCATAAACTGGTGGTTGGGGTTTTGGTTCTTCTTGGGGTGGGGGCATCTCATAAACCGGCTCCTTGGGTTTAGGGGCTTCGTACATTGGTGCTTTGGGTTCAGGCGCTTCATACCCTTGTTGTTGGGACTCTAGTTTTTCCTCAGGAACATCCATTGGTGAGAACTTTGGGGCTTCCTTTTCAGCAACCTCAATTGGTGGAAACTTTGGAGCTTCCTTTTCGGCAACCTCCATTGGTGGGAACTTTGAGGCTTCCTTTTCGGCAACATCCATTGGTGGGAACTTTGGGGCTTCCTTTTCGGCGACCTTGAACAGCTTATCGTTCAGTTCGTAGAACTTAGGAGAGCTGGCGCAGTCAACGTTGAACCAGAAATCACACGTGAAGATCTTTTGATGGAAGATGGAACCCTTTGGGCAGAGGAAGGATTCCTTGCGGCCATCTTCCTGGCAGACGTGGAAAACCTGGCAGTCGAACGAGACGTCTGCGTAGATACCTTGTCCGGGGCACTTGAACGGTGTGTTGGGTGGGATATCCACGTGGTCTGGGTAATCTTTACCACTTTGGCCCTTAATGCAGTCTGCATCAGGGTCCGCATCAGTGGTTTGGCACTTCTCCTCGTGGGGAATTTGAGGAGCAGGCACTGGGAATGCGGGCACTGGCTTATCGTGATGATGTTTGCGGGAGCCAATTTTAGCGGCTGATGCAAGGGCCAAAAGACCTGGAAATATTTAACAACAATTAATGTAATGTCTTCTATAAAACAATTAAATCGATGTCTTCCATAAAATTAAACTAATGGCTACTATAAAAAATTAATTAATGTCTTCCATAAAGATCTAGAAATATTTGACAACAATTTTATTAATATTTTCTCTAAAAAATAAATTAATGTTTTTTTAATATTAAGTTTGTGTTCTGTAAAAAATAAAGTTTAGGTATTTCTTCCATAAAACATAAATTGAATTTCTACCATAATAAAATAAAGTGAATTTATTCCATACAAAATACATTATTACCTTCCATAAACGAATTACATTAATGTCTAAATAACAATTAAGTTAACATATTTAATAAAACATTGAAATTATTTCTCCTATAAAACAACTAAATTGTATTTAATTTGGCAAATATTGGTGTAATAACTTACCACAGATGAATATGAGCTTCATGTTTGTGAAAACTGAAGTTTCACTCTATGCAATGTTGATGTATCCTCAGCAGATGAAGGACCTGTAATGGTTTTCCAATGGGACTGCTCTGGCTTTTATACATTTACTTTCCCGCCCTTTTGGTCACGTGCCTCACAGGTCCTTCTTTCAAATTGGGGCCGCAGTGACTTGCACAAAGTGGTCCTATGTACAGCCGGCTATTTTAACTTTCTCTTCTATAGTAAACCTGTCCTACTTCTGATCTATACCTATGTTTACAATTTTAAAATGTTAATGCACTATTACAATGTGTTGTTGCCAATTAAATTCAAGATGTTGCTGAATGCGAAAATGATTCAAATCCAATTAAATTTCAGCATTCATTGCATTTGATTAAATCTTAAATTATTTGAAGGAAATATTATATAAATAGTATTTTATTATCCTCAATAATTGAATGAAATCAAGCTTTTAACCATACTTACAATTTAATTTAGATAACAAGTAAGTCACAACATTAATAGTATTTTAATTTATATTTGTATGTAATTTACTACTGTACCATATACATATAACCAATTAAATGTTCAAGGCTGTAATCAATTAATAAAAACATTACTTTGTAGGTAATGCAGTATATATGTAATTGAATTTTATAAACAATGTGGAAAATTCAGTATTATTATTATTACAGAAGTTCAAAATGTTGAAAGAAAAAGTTGATTTTTGTAAGAATATTATATAACACCTTGATAACACTTATTATTTGATTATTTAATATTAATTGCAGTTTAATTACGGTATGTAAATAAATGTTCGACACAGTAATGTACCAGTATATTATATTTTGTATTTTATGTTTTAATAATACTGTATAATGTCTAACATAGGCTTAAATTATTTATTTTAAAGATTAAGTATTGATTTATTAATGTGTTTAATAGATATTGTGTATTATATTATTAATTGTTATACATATTGCTTAAATTATTATTGTATATACATTTTATAATTCCATTAAGGATATTTAAATCATTATTTTCAGTGTATATCTGCATTCATGTGTTGGTAATCAAATTGTAATGAATATTCACAGATCATTTTCCATTATTATATTTTATTAATAATTTATTACATAGTGTAAAATTATAAAAAATGATAAACAAATTGCACAACTTAAAATCATATTCTAACACATTGAACATGTTTTTCAACTACATTCAACCCTCGTTATAAGAGCCCTGTTATACAATTCATTTTCAATTTCTATATATCATTAATATTTTACATAGTTTAAAATCCTAAAAATACTAAAAATAGAAACATGTACATTAAAATTATATTCTAGCACATTCAAACCAAGTCAGCCCTCGTTATTAGAGCCATATGTTATATAAATACAAATTTGCTTAGAATACAATATAATCATTGACTTGTTCGTCCTGAACTTGACCAGACACAGTAACATTATCTGGATATGTGAACATTTGCCTCATTAAAAAGTCCAATTGTGATTCACTTCCAGATTTTTCCATCATATATTGTTCAGTATTTACAATTGCTGTTGTTGCAGTTACACAAGTTCTTTGTTGGCAGAAATAATCTTGATTGCCATCATTATGGCACCAAGTCCCATCAGGGAAATATGTTTCCACCTAAATAATAAATAAGAATGACATTCATGTGAATTTTAACGAATGTTTAATTAGTCATTATGCATAGTTGCATTTTTTTATATTTTACCTGTAAATCGTTCAGATCATATCTGGGTGTATACCATGTGCCATAAACAGACCTGCAAAAAATGGCACAACTTTGCCATGGTTTTCCTATTGTTTGAATATTTGTAACAAATAATTATTCATAATGAATTGCTGAATATTTTTATTTCATGTTTGCATGTTAAATATTTACCTGGATTATAACTAACTTGAATTCCATTCCCTGTCACATCAGTAACGATTTCAGAGAATTGTTTGCATTTTTCAGAGGCATATTCAGTAACATTCAGTCGTCCATTACAAATCTAGAATTTGAAATACATATTTCAATAAAAATAAAATAATAAATACTTTAAATAATTTAATTATAAATATTAATAATACAATTCAATTATTACTTCACATACCATATACAGGTTTCACTGTCTTTATGAATAACATTAAAGAGTGCATTACTTTTCATATTATGCAGATCTATAAATTTGCATGTATATAATTAATGCATTTAATTTACATTTAAATTAAAATTACTAATATAATGCACAATTACAAGGAAAGAGATTTTTAATTGGCAATATTTTAAAGTTTGTAGCTACCTTATTTATAAATAAGCTTGACATAGTTTTCTAATATAGAGTACCTTATTATCATCACATAGGTCCACTTTTATATTTGGTCCTTGGCAGTATTCTGAGTTTTCAGGTCTAAGGTAGAAAATTGAGGTTAGGGACATAAGTTTAAAAGTATTATTGCACTGCATTTTATTTTGCATACTTTGGATTGTTGCATTCCCTCGTGTTTGCAATGGCACCTTTTGACTTTGCAATACAACCTGATATGCAACCATCATTGGTCCATTGTCCCCAACCTCCTTCAAGAACTCTGGGCTCAGGTCCACTCCAATTCACACAACTTCCACTTTTGCACCACTGAAATTATTAATATGTCCAATGATCTAAGATGCTGAATTATTTATGGATCAGCTGATAATTTTCCAGTCATTACTTTCTTATTTCCACAATATGTTCCATCCAATGCTGGACCAGCCAGGTAATATCCAATTCGTTTTCTTGATCTGCACTTTAAAGTGGAACAAATTTCCTGGAAAAGTGTATATAAAAAATTCAAAAATCATTGTGCTATGTAACATTGTGCATAATTTATTATGTAACATTGTGCATAATCCTGCATTTAAATAACCCAAATATTTATGCATAAAATAAGACCAACATGCACAAATCTGTCCACAATGATCCTATATTTCTGCAAAAATAATTCTACATATTGTGCACCATTCTGCAAAACCATTTTCCCATGCGATTCATTCACTACAACTTTCAAATTGGTTGCAAATTAATGCAAATTAAAATAATGAATGAAAGACATTATACTGTTAGAGATTGTGCATCAACCACAGCTTCAGAATCCCTTATGTAAAGTCTGCATTGGTCAAATGCTGTCCATCTTTGTCCTGGAAGTAACTGGAATTTTGTATGGTCAAGTTTTGGAGGTGTATCCCTTGGACTATCATCCAGACAAGATGCACTGGAAACATTTAAATAATATAAAATCAGTTTGGATTAATTCCATTTTAATGATGATTATCAATTATTAATGTTTTAGCATTAATACCTGAGTTTTTGTACTGTTGCAGCACTGCAGGAAGACCAGACTGTTTCTGCTCGAAATCCTCTACTTGATGACATAATGTAGCCTTCTTTTGCACAGTTGTTGCCATATCCATCATGAAGCATGCCCAAACTAAAATTTTAAATTACACAAAACAATTAAATTAACTTTTTGTAATGCAGTTTACTGAAATTGGTATAACTTAACAAGCTGCATTTAAACATTCATTCAACATAGTACATTCACCTGATTATTTCAGAAATTATAGCCAAGGTGTATGTTCAGCTTTAAGCCTGTTATTCATAGTTTAAAGGTGAACTGACATGGTTTTGTAAGGTACCCTTAAACTTAACCTACACGAAGAAAAACCATTAAATAAACTAAGTGTTGCAACAAAATCTCTTTGGAAATTAGTTAAAAAAGTTATTAGCTCTTTAAGTTCGAAGGGGTAATTAAGTTAGAAGGTTTGCCTATACTAGCCAACTTTATATCTGGTAAACTTTAAAACTTTTGCAGGATTACGAGGTTGACTATAGCATAGGTAAACCTCCCAACTTAGTTACCACATAAAATTGTAAGTTTACATTTTAAAGTTCACCAGATAAAAACCTCCTAACTTAATTACCCCGTTGAACTTTAAGTACTATTAATTTCTTTACAAATTTCCACAAAGATGTTGCAAATGTTCGTAGATTTTCTTCATGTAGGTGTTAGTTCACCTTTAAATAGTTTTAAAACATAGAATATAATAAAATAATTACTTGTGTCCCATTTCATGCGCCATGATGTAAGTTGCAGCCCAGCCAGCTGTTGGAAAAGGTCGGCCATCTTTACTCGTAGCACCAAATTCACCCACTACACAAGAATGATCTGGAATGCATATCCCACTGATTGCTGTTAGGCCTAAACAAATAATTAATATCATATATAAATCATTAACAACATTATAATTAGTGTACAGACATACCCATTGTAACAGAATTTCTTTTCCCATTTTCCATCACAAACAGGTCCAATCTAATCAATGGCAATATCTTGACATATAAATGCTTTTTATTTACTTAGACAATATCAGCACCAATTTTATAGCTTATTTACCCAGTGAGATAAAGAGCCATATCCCAGTGTTTCTCACTGATTCCATGATTAGGATTTAACTGCTTTTGGTATTTACAAAAGGAAGTTAGAAGTGGATAACGGTCTCCATCATAATGTGGCAAGTTGGCCTTTTTATGAAACATAATAAGATTAATACAGCTTATAATTTATATAGAAATATTATATAAGAGAATAATTACTGTACCGGTTGTGTTTTCAATATTTCAATATATTTTACTGTGAGGTGGATTTTTTCACCAAGAGAATTATGGTAAAATATTGCTTGGAGCTGGAATAAGAATAAAATATAATTTTAAAGGTGAACTGACATGGTTTTGTAATGTACTCTGAAATGTAACCTAAATGAAGAAAAACAATGAAGAAAGCAAGTGTTGCAACAAAATCTCTGTGCAAATTAGTAAAAAAAAGTTATTAGCACTTAAATTTGCATAATTTCTCAGATAAGAGGTTGGCTAGCATGTAATTGAACCTCCTATCTAAATTACCTCGTTGAACTTTAAAAGCTAATGACTTTTCTTAATTTCCACAGATATTTTATTGCAAAACTTACTTTTTTCCAAAACAGTGTCAGTTCACCTTTAAGTATTATAGTACTTTGTGAAATATTTTACATTAAGAAACTTTGTAAGTTATTATATTTACCTGATTGACAAATCCTAGAATAACTTGACGGATTTCATCTTCATTATTTTGAAACAAAGGTGCGAATATTTTATAGGCTTCTTCATCTAAGAAAACAGCCAATTCTATTGTTTTTTCCCTTGAAATTGAATTTCGTCTTCTTTGGTTTTTCCGTCTAAATCCTTTTAATCTTCTCCTTTCCTTAAATTCAATAGACATTATATATGACTGAATTTTCTTATACGTATACTATACTATACTATACTATACTATACTATACTATACTATACTATACTATACTATACTATATACTATACTCACATTTCTTGCTGATTTTTGCTTTGGAGTGAAATTTACTCTTTGGGCATCACTGTTCTCATCTGTAAATATTTCATTAAATTTATAAATATAGTTTTTATTACCTTACTGAAGTAATACTGTTTTAAAGGTGAACTGCCATAAATTAGTAAAGTACCCCAAAAGTTCACTTACACAAAGGAAAACTATGAAGAAAGTAGAAATTAGTTTTAAAAACTTATTAGCACTTAAATTTCGATTGGGTAAATAATTTAGAAGGTTTAACTATGTTAGCCAACCTTCTATTTGGCTAACTTTAAAACTTTTAAGTCCCCATAACTTTTTTAAAATAATTTCCACTAAGATTTCGTTGCAAAACTTGCTTTTTCCATTGTTTTTCTTCGTGTAGGTTAAATTTTAGGGTACCTTGCAAAACCTTGTCAGTTCACCTTTAATTGTCTACTATATTATATTACTATACCAAAATCAAAGAAGGGTGTTGATCTTTTGATAAGGTGAGGAATTCCATTGTCTTTGATATTAAACAACTTTTGAAGTCTGTTGGGCAACGATCGAACTTCAAAAGTTTGCGTTGGAGAAATCACAACTCCAACCTGGAATATTTTTAATGTTATTCGTAAATGCAAATGTGATGTTGATAGGCATATTATAATATTATTACAGTGCGTTCTTCATTTTTCCACGTTGACATGGCTGCCAAAGTTGTGTCATTGCCTCCAATGTAATGCCTCACTGAAGAGTTTTCATTTTCAATAACCCTTTCACCATTTAAATCTTTAATTACTGCTGTCATATTAGGGGCTTTTATGACGTCATTAGTAGGCAGTGATAATTCAAACTGGTTTCCGAAAGCAGCAAATGAAATTTCCAAAATGTCTTCTGCTCTCTGAACTCGCCTCAATTGCCTCCTGTGGACACTTGTAACTTCATATTCTGGTAGATATTTATCTGAAATTATGTGTCTATTGTTTTAAATTCTATATATTATGTAACTTTTTTAAAATATACAATAATTTACCATTTGTTACACCGAATAGGTCCTCCAATTCTTGCGGTGTCATCAGTTTATGAAGCAATTGTGGAGAAGCCTGTGTAATATTGTATATTACATTTACTTTATATAATATAATGAGTTTTCCTTACAGTCAACACTTGTCATCATTTTTGTTAGTTGACTATAAGAGGTATTAAGGGTTAAGACCTAGTAATGATAATTAATTTCAAGTAGCCCTATATATGGTTATGAAAAATATATTTTTCAAAGTTTAAACTAATAAAAATATTGTTTAAATATTGTAAATTGTTTTATTTAGCAAAAATCTTGTAACTAAACTTTCTAAGGTGAGGTAGTTGACTGAATGGAAATTTAGTATTGACTGTTTTTACTATAGGCCTATTTACAATACCTGATAATGTCACTTTAAATTTTTTGAGATGACAACTTAATATTTTTATATTGACGTTTCATGTAATAAATTTGCAAAGTCATTAATAATTAAGGCACATATTTGCGAAATGGCATTACTGATGCAGCCCTGCATATTTCTGAATAATAAATTATTTTTAATGCTGCATAAATAATTGTGGATAATCTTATTAATTTCACTAATTATGAATTATTTCACTGCATTCAAGAAGCATGCATAATGCTACATAAATAAACATGAATAATTTCACTTTCTAATTTTCTATTTCAATAACCATATGTATATTATCATGCTTCAATTTGCACGTTACAACTAACTACTTACTAATACTGCATATAATATTATATGGATGAAATGAATGAATTATATAACCTTGATTGTTGACAATGATGCAACGGTCAAGATGAATATATTCTGCAAGTTCATCTTTTACAACTTCCAGATCACTGCACATACAACAAACCACATGAAACTTTATTCCATACTCACTCTCAAGAACTTGTATATTTTGGGAGAACAGGTTTTTATTTATATATATATATATATATATGTACAAAAAATGCGGAGATGTTTATTTGGTTCCATGTAGGAAATGATTATGACCTGAATGCACTAGTAACCTAAATGTGGATCCGAGTTTTGTGTGTTTTCTGGAAAATGCAAGTGGCAAGGGCATGGTGTTTGGTTCTTTGTCGAGACAACGACCCAAATCCCTTTATATTTTGGATACAAAAATGGGGTCTTTGGGTCAACTGACAACGTTGTTGTAGGATGCAGTTTATAGCTGCCAATACTCTTATTTCATTTATGATGTTCCTGTGGGAGTTGAATTGGCTTCCAACACGCAATAACCTCTTTGTTTTAGTTTACAGTCAACAGTCTCATCAAGACCTTGACATTGCTTTTCATTTCTTTATTCAATCAACCGAATTTACAGTGAAACCTGTCTATGTTGGAATTTATTAATGGGGGAAACTTTTCTAGAATAAATGGAAAATGTAAACTTTTTTGAAACAATTGACAGCATGATAAATTAAAACAAAAACTGTATGTAGTGGAAACTATTTGTGCTGTCTATATGGTCCAAAAAATAACATTTTCCATCATTGACAGTTTCCACTGTAGACAGGTTTCACTGTACATTTTTCAATATCATTTTATGGTTGTCTGTTTTTTAGACAAACATTATTGAATGGAAAATATCTTTGTTACATATCCATAATGCTGTATTTGGGACACAGATGGTCGCCATTTTTAGTAATGCACAAAAGCTAATGTTTGACATCTTCTTACATATTTTATGAAAAATGATTGGGAATTTAGAGAACTTTAAAACTAAAAGTTATTAATCTTATTTACATGGTGGCTTGATATAACAAATTGCTGTTGAATATCACTCATTATGTTATAAAACTTTAGAGAATGAAGTTACATTCAAATTTCAAATGCAATCATCCTTTGTATTATTCTTCAGTGACCAGCCGATAAAGTTATTGAAAGTAATTAAAAGTTATGTCTAGTGGAGGAACATTCGCGAAATTAGTAATTGAATTTGCGAAGGTGACAATTTGAGAATAAAGTTTACATTGATGCAATAGTTTATGCAAACAGTGATTATTGGGTCTAGTGTTAATGTTTATCTTGAGCCAAATCCAATCTGAAGGCGGTGCACGTTATTTAATTAACACTTCAATGTGCTGAAACGATTAAGTAAGCAAAGGGTATACATAGGTGTACATTTTGGGGAATGAAGTTGATTAGTTTTGCATTTTACTTACATTTTCTGTGATTTTGCTGCAGCTGATTTTCTGTTGCTTTTGCGGCAAATGCAACAACTAGGAATGATCATCCAATGTGGGAACTAAATATTAAATCTAGGTGTTTGTTTATGGATCTGACACGAACAATATCGAGCTTCCTGTTATTGGGGAAACATGCTGACACCCGTATTTATTTTGAGGATTTATACGGGCCAAATGTATTTACTAAACCACAAAAGACAAATGTTCAATTTCACAGAAATTGAACATTGGAATAATAAATCATATTAATCAGTTTACATTGTATATTAAGCTGTAATATTTGTTTAACACCAGTGCAATATTTATTATTTTTCTAGCTAGCTACATTGAAACCTGTCTATGGTGGAATCTCATTAGACCAGAAAACCTTTCCACCATAGAATGATTTAATCTAGCATAAAAATACTTTCCAAAAACAAATGTGTTGTCAATGTTTAAAGAAAAGTATGATTTTCCATCATGGACAGGTTTCCACCATAGATAGTTTCCATAATAGGCATTTTGAACTATATATATGTCACCGTCTGAACTGAAGCGAACACCGTATCGATGCGGATCGTTTTTAACTACCGATTCCAACCGTTTAAGTGAATGAAAACATTGGATTAATATAGTTAAGTTAGTTTTGGTTAGTTTAGGTTAGGTTAGGTTATAGGTTAAATAACGTTTCAAAACCGATCCGCATCGATACGGCGTCCACTTCGGTTCGGACGGTAACATAAACATATACAGTTTCTACCATATTCACAAGTTTCCAGACGCTAGTTCTCAAAAGTGTCGTGTAGTAGCTCTGCAGTTGTTTTCCTATATCTAGCAGCACCCTAATGGCGCTGTAGCAGCACTAAAAGCAATGCTAAAAGGCATGCTCTGACCACAGCGCTACCACACGGAAAAACCAATGAAACGCCAGGAAACTTGTGAATATGTATTTCTTATATGCGAGTTTCTTATATCCAAGTTGCTTAACATGGAAATTGCTATACTTTCAGCTGGGACTTTACAAAAAGTTGCTTATATCCGAGTATTTCTTATAAGCGAGTTTCTTATAACGGGGTTTCACTGTACAGGGTTTCCTGCGTAAAGAGGTTTTTAAAAACATGAATCATGTTATTTTGAACGGTTCAAAAATTAAAACATTCCACCATAGATAGGTTTCCACCACAAATAGTTTTACACCATAGACAGGTTTTACATTGTGATAAATAAGATGGATATTAGAAACTAATTTTATTTTTCACACACTGAAGTTTTCACTGATAATTGTGTTGCATTTAACCTGTCACAATCAACTCGCCACAAGTTAATTCAGACACTTGTTCAGTCGCATTTTATTCACCACAATCCACTTGTCACAATGTTTTCGCCCCAACTTGTCACCATATTCGTTACAGTAATTATCAGTATATTAATTACTATAATTTGGTAATTAATCCTAATTTTCAAAAATTGAGTTTGTTGACCTGATACATATAATTTGTTTGTTTTATTCATCTAGATTATAAATTATACCGTATATTGCATGCAAAGCCATTAAATATATTGATGATTATAAGTAAGTGTGATGAATTTGGAACAAAGTAGGACATTTTATATTTATTTTAGTGCATTTAAATACAATGTTAGTTTCGAAGAATTTTATTCTCTCTTTTCCCTGAATGCCACATAGTGAGTGTGGCATGTGGATTTGTGGCAAGTGGCACGTGGTTGTGTGGTCAATGAACTCGCATTCAGTTTCATAATGTTTATGTGTAAATTTGAACCGTTGCGATTGGTTGTGCGTGTGCTATCAAAAATCTAGCCAAACCGAATATACTTATACCTAATAATTTATTCATATTAAATGCATTGTCAGGGTGATTAATTTTTCCAGATAACCGATGTTAATGTCCTTTGTTTTATATGATTAATGTATAGTATTGTTCTCACTATTATTTGTCTTAAAACGTAATTATATTTCATATATTATGTCATACGTATTTAAAACTACATTATATTTTAGGTGAAAGTGGAACTACTTGGTCAATCTAAATTTGTTTCCATTATAAAATTATATAATGCATTTGATTAATGTATGTCCAAATGTCCATTTGGTCAACTAAAATCGGTTTCCATGCCTCATGTTTTGCTTTCACTCGTATTGATTTTGCATTTACTCTGCGAGTTTAATTAATACAAGATATTTTAATTGCCTTACAATAAATCTAACAAGTTCCCCTCCTGTTGCAAATTCGTTATCAATATCCAAGTTGTACATGGATGCTCCTATCTATACCAAACCAACATTGTCTTATAGGAAAAATACTCAGGAATCTGAATCAGTCCTTGGATTTGACATTGCTATCACGGTTCAGCAGATATTCAACTTTTTAGTGGATGCGAGAAAAGTGAAGGTTTAGCAGTGAAGGTTTAGCCATGCAAAACGATGATTTATTGTGGACCAATCTGCACTAAACCAACCTATTCTGATAGGAAAAATCCTCAGGATTCCGAATCTGTCATCGGAATT
>JAQFZQ010002863.1:0-12386 GCA_034696005.1 Glomeris marginata | reverse complement strand
GTAAGTTGTCCACCGACGACCGCCATTTTGCCACTCCACAGCAGCCAATCGAAGCGGTCGTGAAATAGGTCAATTGGTTGTGTTTAACGATAGTAAAACTACACTTTATAATATTGTCAATTAGGTTTGGTTCAAGAATCGACGAGCAAAACAAAGGAAAAAGGAGAAGATGTTGGCACACAGAGATTCTGAAGATCAAATGGACAGCTTGCCAAGACCAAAACAAGAGAAAGAAATAAATGTAGCCTCAGATGAAAGTAATACTACTGTTGCTACATCTTCATCATCTTTCCAATCATCAGCACCAGTTGAAACTTATACTGCTCAAGGTAATAAGCTCTTAGAACTAACTCTTAAAACGATGACTGCATGAACTTTATGGGAACAAATATTCATGTTTTAATTTTTCTTGATTCCATCAATCAAAATAGATCTATCATCTTCCCCAGATTCACCAATCTTTCCCAAAACTGATGACTGCAACCCATGTGTAAAACCAACAAGTAGGCCTACAGGTATTTATAATGTACCATATGTCTTTATTGTAGGTTTTGTAAGGTGGGAAGTGAAAGAAATGTTTTATTTGTTGGCAAATTGGGAGAAGTGACAGAGGACATAGACACTCCTATAAACTGGAACATGCCTCGTCCAAACTTCTATCCATCACCGACAGGGGCGTTGTGTGGATGGAGCTCATCAGCAGCATCAGCTGCTGCTGCCACCTATCGGATGTATCCTTTCATCTGGCCTGCACTTTTCCATCAGCATACGTCTGAAATGGGTCACATGACATTTGCCAGAGTAGGAAGTCACTTGGCTGGGTTAGACCTTCAACATGCATGCCATTCGGGCATATTCGGAGACAACTTAACAAATAACTCGCAGTAGTTTAACTTAGATGAAATCACCTACTGATTTCAATTAAGACATTGTAAAAGTTTTCATACTAATGTACGTATACATCAATCTTTATTCAAACTAATTATTATGACAACAAATACCTAACTTTTCAAATACAAAATAAAAGTATACATATAGAGGAGACATCGACTTTGCATCTGTTACATACATATATCATTTTAGCAACTGATTATAATAATGATTAAGATCAATTGCTGTATTTAATACATAATATGTCATTCACCAATCGTAAAGAGAGCTAGGTTTGCGGGATGTAACATAAACCATGGTGTAGTTGGCTCCAGTGTTTCATCAAAATAAGGTCTGCAAAACATTGCTCATTTGGTTTTAGGTGAATATCAGTGCTTTTTCAGATTGGAACGTATTATATAATGCATATAGTGGGACCTCTGTATAAAGTTCCTCTTGCAATGTAATTTCTGATAAGGCAATGCTTTATAAATTAAGCCATCCTGCTGTTATAAGATATAACTTTATAGCCTATATCAGCTAGGGTCAAAGTCAAGTAAGGACATACTTCATTATTACGAGGTCCTTTATAATGAGGACCCACTGTATTATATGAATGAAAATTTAATTTTGAAAATACATATGTGCACATTTTCTTGGAATTGATATTGTCAAGAGTGGATGAGAATTATGTATTGATATCATGTATTACGCTCATATACTCTTGCTATGTATTATATTTATCGAATTTCATTTGTATATGATCAACGTTTGAACAAAACTCAATTTTCACGCATTTAATTCCACAATCCATCGAGTTTTTTGGCTGTCAACCAGCGAGCATCTGATGATTAAATTTGAATATCATATTTTCTTGGCCTCAAATGTATTACAGCGAAAAATTAAATTATGATTGAGCTACAGCAAATCAGGAAAAATGTTTGCAAACAAATTAAATACATATACCTAGCTAAATATAGTGTCAGTTCTGGAGCATCTAACCATTGGTATTCTTTGGAAATTGTAGAAATTTTGACATATTTTTAGAAATTTTACTCCGGGACTGTGGGACTGCGGGTCTGCGGGAGGTTAGGTTAGGTTAGCTTAGCTGCGGGACTGCCGGACTGCGGGACTGTGGGGCTGCGGGATCGACTACGGGACTGTGGGGCTGCGGGACTACGGGACGGTAGGGCTGCGGGATGTGGGACTACGGGACTGCGGGACTTCGGGACTGTATGGGACTGTATGGGACTGCGGGAGACTGTGATCTAACACTAAATACTGTTTTTAAATGACAACTTTGTTGTATACTGTCGATACTGTTTAACATTTAAATCACGTTCAAATGCACATTACATCTTTTCATTTGTCTTCAAAATGTGTATTATTAATTTTGAATTTTCACTAATGTATTTCGTGCGAACGAAAAACATGTTTAATTTCACATAAAATTATTAAGAATGATTGTACGAGATCGAAGAAATACAACTCGTCTTGTTTTATTTTCTCTCTTAATTTTTGAGAACTATAACTTGCACATCTGGTTTTGAATTTGCCTCCAAGAGTTGTTTCGGGTTGATGAAAGCGCCGGTAGGTGACGCCACTGGTACCGTATCCTAAAATGAAACGGAGTGATTTTTCCAGTCGTCTGCTTGACACTCATTCGAATGGCGTCAGTTTCGATAGGAAGAACGAACATTTCATTCGTCTCTCCGATGAAGTCGGATATGCTCTTCACTTCAACCCAAGCTTCAACTCATCCAAAACTTCATTGCAAGTCAAATCCAAGTTAAAATGGTCCTTGAATATTAACTTCTAGAAACTTCATCAACGTGTTCGAAAATTATTGCGCCATGGAAGAAAAAAGGTGAGCTTGACTTCGAACGCGTCTTTCTAATTAGTTTTAATTATTCGAAGTATATTTTAATGGCGTAAAGAAACTTGTAGTGATGTGTTTATGTTACTGTAAGGACAATTATTTGATAAATTCGTAAAATTGCGCAATTTTGCTTTCGCAATTCGGGGTATTTGGGCTATTTCGTAGGGCGCATCAGCTAGTGGACTTTGCGTCGATGTCGCAAGATGATGCAATCGCCCTTTGTTCCTACTCTTGGTAGTGATTATAATAATGACTGTAATGTGATTTCGTGTCGCATTTCAGGGGGAAAAAATAATAAAACGTTCGTTAGTGCTGTTCATATTTTAATGTGGGGGTTTATTGGTTTATTATAGTTAGCACCAAAAAAAAAGAGGCAAATTTTTATTTTCGGATTGTGTGTCGATCAGTGGGTGGGGCTTTTATTGCCTCTTGTGAAGATTACTCCGCCCACCAAAACGCCACCGCTCGTAAAATAGTCCCATCCCCCTTATTTACATTACTTCCGGTGGCTTCATCGTCCTTTTCTCCCTATCTGCTAATATAATTAGGACGATGGCAGAACCGAGAGCGAAAAAACAGACTCCAACAACCACCTCGTGTTTTTCTATATTAGATTTCAATTGCAGCAAATTGGCCGCAAGGTGGCGTTCACGTTTTTATTCTACAAAATGGAATCGGCCAAGAAAAGAGTGCCCATTTGCTGTGCCCCCCTCAATAAAAATTGAATCGTCTTTCCATGATTAAATTTCTTTGTTAAAACTTCACAACTCCATTTGTAAATGCAAACTTCTATGAAAAGTTCAGCAGAATCTCGGCACAATTTAGAGAATACTAAAAGTGCATGTTTTATGTTTTGAAAGTATTTAGGTACTAGAACCTAGTGACATGATTATGAAAAATCAGTGGCAATCACAATGGGCATATTTCATTCCCAATTACTCATTTGCTATAATTTTCTAGAACCATCGACAGATGGCGCGCAGCACCCAAGTTATTAGTAGCCCAGTTTTATTATATAACACCCCTAGTTACATTTTCCAAATCTGTATTACATTCTTTTATATCATTCAATAAATTGGGTTGTTTATGGTGCAAAGTTAGCATCAAACTTGTTTACAAGGGAAAAACAAAACACTCAAGATGGTGCTATAAAATAGTTTTTAGTAGAAGTTTACAAACTTGTAATCTTCTAATTTGATGTAGCATTGTCTATTTCATTTATACCTGTGACCAAATGAAAGCAACCAGATATGTGGGGATTTTACTGCAACCTTGAAATCGGATAGGTATTAGAGGAATCTTTTTTTGTAAATCTCTCTGCACAGTTGTTTTTTGAGGGTCAAAATTGATTTGCCATCCCCTTTTTTTGCATTGTGTGTCTATAGAGTAAAATATGTATCGAGTTACATCATTTTAGCTCAAGTTTCTCATCTCAAAATGCTTGTGGTGCAAGTTTGGGCATTACATGATTCGAAATATTAGAACACTCTTTTTATATTCAATATAGGTACCTAGTCCGTTTTAAGCTATTACTGGTGGACCAATGGAGGGCATTAGTTTACGGATATAAGACCCATTTTGAAGAAAATTTGTTAATTGCATCGTTCCAAATAGTTTTGTTATTTATGGACTTATTTTATTTTACAGTGAATAACAAAAATACTTGTATGAGTTTCTGTGTTTAGTGGTAATGAAAAGAATAAGAATTTGTTTTAATATGTGTAAAATAAAGATGACTAAGTTAGTTGGGTGCTAGTTTAAGTGTAACCATACGAGATGAAAGTAGTTAATTTTTGCACGTTTACATGCTATTTTTATTTCCGGTTTTGCGGACGTGTTTGGCATGTTCATTGGGTCTATTGGGGGTATAGGGGACCCTTGGTTAGGGAGGAGGGGTGTGGGCTGAATTAAAGCCCCTGAAACGATCGATTCTTTTGTACGAATGGCCAACGGTGGACGTTAAAGTGGGTTGTGCGCATGCGCACATCAAAGCAGACGGAGTTTCCCTGGGGCGTTGGGATGATTGAAGACGATCTGGCCCTTTTGCGATTAATCGTAACATGACGGCGCTACAATAGACAATGTAGACTTGCATTGCACTATATAGCTACTCAAGTAACCGTAATCGTTGATGCAATCTGCGGCTTGCCTCCAAAAATGTCCCAAAATACGAAACCGGAAACCGCATTTTCCACATATCCACTTGTATTTGCATATCTCAACATATATTTTTTATGTACAGTTTAGCTCGGATATAGTGACTTCTGTTATAACATTCATTTTTTCAATACCTATACCTGCAAGGTACACTCATACATAAATTATTAACCTCATTTATAATGACATAAATTTCCCCGTTCCAACAATGTCGCTATAACCGAGTTTGACAGATTACTCTGTGGTTATTTGGTTATTTGTTGGGACAAGAAGTTTGTTAATTGGGACAATATATATGTAGCTACCTGTAAATTCTAGTAACATGTGTACAAGATGCTGTACTTTTAGTTTGAATTATTTGTAGATTTGCTAAGTTTATATACGTACATTCGTTGTGAACCGTGTTCGTCTGTTTGCAGGAAATTTCAGATTATTTTTACCCAACTTCTATACATACTATACAGCTGAAATTTTGTATACAGATCAGTTTAGTGGTATATTACCCCAATTTAGTGGGGAATTAGAGGCGAGATGCGAGAGTATTTCACTGGCAAAAACAGAAGCGAGGGGAGCTTCATGGGTTGTTTTCACTGCACAGCCCACATAATGTAGCGGACTTTCAAAACTCCAATTCATAATTGATGCTAATTTTTTCATGGCTTGTTATTAATGTACTTTAAATTGCAATTGATTGCATGCATGTTTATACTTCACTAAATTGAATGTATTTTTATCTTAAATAGTATTGTTTAATCTGGGCAGCTTTTGTTGCATGCAGAATACATTGCAATAATTTTTAACTGTTCAGCAGAAAGTGGGACAATTGCATTCGTTGCAATGTTAAAATGTTTATAAAGTCCAATTAGGTACAGATAGCCACTATATTTAATGTGATTATAGTATTTTAAAGTTCTAGTACAGGTGGGTATTCTGTCTAGCTTATAAAATATTGATGTAAATTATGCTACATACTTTTAATCTGCATGTGCATTAGTGAAAAGACAATGTTGTTGTGTTTTAATGTAATGTGGGATTAACTTGGGATTAATTTAAACCTCTATTTGGCTGCGCACACATAAATACATAATAACTAGCAATGTAATTAGTATGGTTTAATTACAAATGCATTTTTTGTTATTGCTGCTATATCTTCATATTTGGAAATCATTGTGTGGTATAATTGTGCACCTTTGTTCTTCCCCTATCCCTGCACTGTATCGATTAATCGAAGAATCGATGTTATCGGAGAAGATAGGAATAGCTTGGGGGCAGTTATTATTGGGCGCAAAATTTGATTTTGCACGCAGAAACAATTTGCCGGTGGAGGAAGAATATCGGAAACGGGAACCGGATCCGGAAGTATGTTGTGCAAAAGGAAGAACAAGCGAAAAGGAAACGATCGATACTTATCGCATGTATCGATATCGATTGATGCTTTAGATATACGTGCTTCATGATGAAGGGATGAGGCAGAGTGACACGTGATTAATTACGCAACAATCCGCAGGGGTTTCCCTTTAATACCCGTCAAAACCCACCATTTCCATAATTATACTGCCGAATGTGCAGTAGTGGAAACTGTAGTCCTCACCGGTAGGGGGCGCTGGTAGCGTCTGAGAGTTGTCACGTGACATTGGTGGCTAATGAGCGGCCATTATTACACTCCTCTTGCTTGAACAGACTTCGCTCTTTGCGTGTATGTACCTGTGTGTACATACATCGAAAGTACTTGCATGCTGCAATTAAAAGCCAGCTTCTCATTGGCTGATGTATAACTTTTATAAAGTGTTATCTACCAATCGCATTTTTAAAAATAATTGATCCATCATTCTTTCAAGCTCTTTCGGCTGTGCAAGGAGCTATAATTAGAATAACAGTATACCCCAAGCAAAAAGCATGCTGGCCGCATTTTTTATCATGCACTGCTGCTCCATTTGTTCACTGATTTTAAATATTTTTTAGCCAAGATGCTCAGAATTGTGTTGCCATCCTTTCCTAAATTGGAACTACACTTCTTTCTTTAAACCTCACGGAGTTAGGATTCGAATGACTTTGATTACCGACTTCAAGGTCAAGTGTGACGTCATTAACAGATGTTTGCCGGCGAATGGGCCAACTTTGTTCAAAGCCATCATCCACCTGCAATCACTATTTTTGCAATCTATCGGTATAAATCAGAACTTCTGGCAACATGAGTGAGCTTCCCCACATGATACATGAAGTACAGCAACTTCCCTGCAGCATTTATTTAAGGAAATTTAGAGTGAAATTGGTGTTGGAAAAAGTATAAAGTATGGCGTACCGGGTGGGATGCAGGTTTATAATAAGGTGGTGGTAATTTATCATGTATGGCAATAAACGAAGCCGGCCGCCATCCAATTAACTCACTAATCCAATTAGGGCCCCGGGCGTCTATTTCCAGGCTATAGGCTCCCATCTATATACATGTACAGTCATGGTACAGTCAGTCCACATTCAAAATTCATATGACCCATTTTTGATATGAAATACTGTTTAGAAATCTATGCAAATGTGCTATACAGATTTATAGATTTTGTGCTTTAGATTCTTCATTTTTACAAGAAAATGGGTCCAAACTTACCTATCCGTTTGGTATAAACTAAATTTTATTAGTTTGTATACTGTATTACACAACAACTTATGAGTACTATAGGCCTAATTACTTATTTGAAAGTCTTTCCCTGCTTATTTGTGTAGAAGGTACTATTACATTTTATTATTGACTGTTCTGTATATGGTGTTAAGTTACACTGCCGATACTTACGTTAATTTCGTTATATTGCTCGTTCGTATATTATACTCTGGCTATTCCAGTGTGTTGTGAATACTAACTCTGTTGTTGTCATGCCGTGAGCTTGACATGTCAAGGCCCTGTAAATGCCTGCCGCACACTCCTAGCAGGTCTCTGGACTGAGGGTGGCAGCGCTCAACTTAGAGCGAATAAACTATTATTATTATAAACCCAGTTGTCTCTTTAACCTATGTTATAGCTGGAATTAACTGGGTAACACTGGTCTAAGTGAATGGACTAAAAAATGAAGGGTAACGTAATTTGTGGATCTCCCCTTCAGGGCATAACATTGATAACCTTTATGGTAGTAATGAATTATTATTCTTCCCCCCTTTGGTTTTGTGTAGGCCGCAATCGCAATAATCCCATTTGTCACGCGCATACTTCTATATGTAAATTCACCTGACCCCCCCCCTTTTGTATGCACATTTGAAAGGTTAAAAGCGGAAAAAATGTCCGCCACCAATCGACTGAATGTGGAAGCAATATAATGACAGGTCACGCGTTGGCGCGCCATAAATGGACCATCCCACACGGAAATGACGTCTATTTATTCACGTCATCCCCCCTATGCATTGTGGGAAGTGGGCCGAGTTTAGAAGGAACTATTTCTCGCAGCTCATTCGCTGGTTTACTAAGAAGGGGCAGGGCGCGGCAGGCCACGCCCCTGTGACGTAACAGCAGGCTTGCTCGCTTGACGCAGGTGAGTTGCTGGATAGAATGGCAACAGGAATAATAATAAGAGGAGATGAAAGGAGAAGGTGGATGGTGAGCATGCGCAGTAGCCGTGTGCCCTTTCCATCTCTGACATTTGCCAAACCCTTTTTCAATGAAAAACATGGAACAAAAGAAACGTGATAAATAATAATTGGTTTTGTTGCCAAATATCGATTTATCATTGTGCAGTAACAATAAAGCGTAACGTTTGTGGATTTTAATGTTTATAAATAGCCATTGTTGCTAGGAATTTAATAATGTGGATATAAGAATTGCCTCTTATATGAACGGTCGATTTTCATATGTTCATTTTTTAACGACATAATTTAATTTTCAGCAGAGTTTCATTATTGGCCAATGGAAAATCGATATTTTGTCTAACTTTATTCTGCACAAAGGGGGACATTCAATAATCACGTGACACTATATGAACAAATTAGAGCTTTGTACCACTGACAAATTACTTTCTATTACACTAGTCTGTAGAATATTACATTGATGAAACAATAGTTTAAATATATTGTTTGCATAACAACTAAAATGTGAAATACTAATATAAAATATTAATGTGTTATTGCAGAACTGATTATAGTGTACCTGAAAACTTCTTTGTAACTTTAAGGATAACCAGAGTGTAGCCTTTAATAAAATTAGATGAAATCGGGTTATGTGAAGTAATGCTTTAATATAACGCCTTTAAACCAGAAACTAAATTAGTTTAGCAAAATGAAATGAAGGTTTATCACTTCTTTAAAATCTATGATTGATTGTGGTGGATCTACATCCACATGACCCTACTTTCAACACTTTCTATATATCATTCGTGATAATTATTTATTACCCTAATTGCATAGAACTCTGGTCTTGAATAGTTTTTTTGTTATTGCGAAAACCAATTGCCAATGTTGAAGGTGAGTGTTAATTGTTGCCATGTAAGCCTATTGGTAATTTTGTACGAGTGCTTTGGATCTTTGGGGGCGTGTGTGAATGAAGGGGCTTTTTAGGGGGTGCTTTTGGGGTGAAAATGATATGACGTCGCGGTGCATGCCAGGAAATTAGAGGGTCATCTTAGGCTCCTCCTCCTCGTTATTACGACGCCATTGTCGTTGCCAGGTAACCCCCCTTTCCCTACACCCTTCTCTTCTTTACCTCGATGACCTCATGAATCTACTCTTCCCGGCATGCACCTTTGCAGGTGATCACGTGTGTCGCATCGATATCGATCGGAATGCAGGTGTAATCGGTACGTTTTCTCTCACCTGATAGTGCCAAACATTGAGGAACAATTGCAACATTTCTCTGTTATTATAGTCAGGTCACTCTTTTCTTGCTCCATGTATGACCACTTCCTGAAGCAGGGATTATCTGATAATAATACCTCCTACAGCCAATTTGTGTTGACTATGTTGCTCTGTTCCAGGTAGTGGACACGGTTTTTTATGGTTATAAACGATGCACACATGGGAAATAATAGTGAAAAGAACAAAAAGATTGGAGAGATCTTGAAGTTGCAATAATTACAAAAATAGCATCCGCATATACATGGCTTACAATACGATTTAGGCTTGCTACTGTTGGACTGATTGGCATGCCATACTAGTAGAATAACGTGGCTATATAAATGTTGCATCTTTTCCAATCACACCAAAACTTTCACTGATAACATCTGAATTTCAATCGCTTTTATTGCAATGGATTTATTATATTGCATGGATAAACGTTAGTTGATGCTGTTACAGTGTGAATAATTGATATTATAAGTGTGTGACATAGGTATATAGGGTTTAGATACTTACTTTACAGGATTTGAAGCCAAAATATATAGGTATTATGGTATATCCATAGATGTAAAATTGGCTTACAGACGGAGAACTTTGCATTTTCAAAGAAAATTTGTCTAAGCCATTTTATTTTTTACTCGAGTTGCATTTTTTTGTGCAAGTATATTAATGAAATGCGATATTGCCTTCATCAGCCATGCACAATTGAATATTTTTGTGGTAATTGTGATGGTCTGGAATAATAAAATTGAGATGTGGTATATATGCATGGCAATGGTTCGACCAGCATATCTTTCATTCTTACATGCCCAATTGGCTACATATGTTTTGGGATTGTCCCTGTGGAGTACCAACAGATGCCACTTTATTGACTTTATGGTATTGGTACAGACAGCATTTCGGATGACACCGATGAATTTTGGAAATTATGGGATGTTGGGTACCTCTAGATTTTATGACGAAGTGTGACATTATATAGGGCCCTACATCATATGCCACATTTCAAAATATCACAATTGAATTCGTTAATTATCATGTCTAAAAATAGTCAGTTTTTCTACTAAACATAAGTTGAACATTTTCTTCCCCCTGTAAAGGATAAAATTTCAAAACTGAAAAACTCTGGAATTTATAAAGCTGAATGTGGTGATTGCTCAAGTGTTTATATTGGCCAAACTCGAAGGAGCTTTGAAATTAGGTTCGAGGAGCATTTGAAATATAATGCTATTTCTACGTTCTGTACTCATTTGAATATGACTGACCATGATCCAGGAAAAACTCGTTTTACTTGTTGAGAAATCTCATGGAAACAGGTGGACAATTTGAGACAAATTGTGAAAGATGGCTGGTTGGGTGTGGATCAAATTTTTTTTAAAATGTGATATTTTTATAAATGATCTCTTAGGCCAAACGTCCATTGTGCTTGATATAAGTAACCTAGTTTAGGACTATATGCATTTGTGTGTGTGTATTCGGATAGGGCGTGTTTATATAAAGGTGGAAGAAGATTTGGAATGGCGGGCGGAAGCGGAAGCTGGCCGGCAGGGGGCGCTTGCTGAAGTAGTATAGAGGTGCATTGTGGGGGAGTGAGGTATAAAGGGGAAATGAAAATGCTGTGCCAGGGACACCCACTGGGAGCAATCCCCGTCCAGAAATTGATTTCGTGAATCTCGTTACCCGAAGTACCTTCCGCAGTATACACTACCTATATACCCAGTCCTATATACACTCTATGCACAGATATATTTACCCCCACCCTAGTTTATATCCTATACGTCACCTGCTTGCTTATAATTCACTATTCTGCATGTGTAGGCCTGCTAGGTGTGCAGGGGTCATCAGTAAATGATGTCAGCCTGTGTGCCACAGTGCAGATCACCTTTACAACAGCACCTAACCATAAGCAAGCCATAAGTGCATGCAAAAGAGTTTTTCTAGTTCTTACATATTCATAAGTTTATGTCCAGATAATCTGCTATATGCCCCTTCTAATAATAAGATTAGAATTCACATACCAGGATTTTGCCGGTCCAGTGCTAGATGGGACAGCTCGATCCTAATACAATTAACCAGGAACAAATTGAAAATACAAATATAACAGCAAATATGTAATGGGTGGGATTCGATGTTGTGATAAGGTGTGACAAAAGAGGGGGTTGAACACGTGTGACAAATTAATTGAATATAAATACAAATATATAGGAATTCAAATGAACATTATGAATAGGTATACCCCTACATATGTTTTTTTATCTATACTCGAAACGTATTGTGTACTATACTAATTATCAAAATGTTAAGTATATCGCATTGCCCCTGGGAGAGGACAAATAAAAATTTGCGATTTGACCCCCACCCCACCTCATTCACTTAAAAAAAATTATACCCATTTCTATGTATTTAGATCACTATTAAGCAAATATTTTAAATCTTAATTGTTGATAACATTGATCTCTAATTACCATATGATCTAATATGTATCTGCTCAAATTAAGCTGATTCAAATGCTGGATATATTCAGATTACATTTTAATTATAGGTAGGGGAGACCGGGGTAAGTTGGCCAATTTTGAACATCCTATTTTTTTTCTAGTTTCAGAGCACAACTGGAAAAGTGTTTGATATTGCACAATAATAGTAAACCCTTCCTCTACAGAAAACCAATTTTACT
>JAQFZQ010002862.1:0-12396 GCA_034696005.1 Glomeris marginata | reverse complement strand
AGGGGGGTGGGTTATGGGAAGGGAGGGGGTGGGGGAGGAAGGTTTTATTCAAATTTTGTCCATTAGATTTGAATTACATTTTTATTAATTTCTTATTTCATTTTTTTTTTTATTTTATTTAATTGCAGGTTTTAAATATTTAATTTATATAGGTATTTGTAAAAAAAATATGTGACAAAATTAAGACAGATATTGATGACTAACTTTAAACATTCATTGGGTAGCGAAGTTTATTTTCAGTAATACCTATAGGGTGTCAACTGAACTGGAATTCATGGAAGGAATATACTAAATATTGCTTCTCTTGGAAAAACTAAATAGCAGAAAGTTTAATTATATGGAGCCCATACTGGAAAAACCATCACATGATGGGTCTCATAATACGTACACCACATGTGATGGATGGTCCATGTTGTTTCCTGATGGTTCATGGTGGTCAGTGGTCAGTCAATAATCTGGGACTTTGGATTATAAGTCAGGTTTAATTGTAATATAAGTTTAACAATTTACATTTTCGCAATTCAGTAGTCTTACAATCCCTGAGATTCTGTTTATGTAATCCTTGGAATCGTAATTAAACATACTACATGGAAAATACAGCAAGTATTATTACATGAACATTGATCTAAATACTAATTAAAATATAATTTGTAATATGATAGAGTTTGTGCAATTAGACCAACATGAAATTTTCTTTCTTAGCACTTGTATACTGTAACCGGATATACTGACCAGTCCATTGCAATTGCTGACCGCTACCAAAGAATTTCGCTGTCTTCTCACTCTTCCAACCCAAAAGCACCATTGGCGGCCATCTTGGTTCTCCTGTAAATGGCGGCTTCTCCATCTTGGCATTAGTTTGCGGTTGGATCTCAAACTCAATAAGAGGCTTTCATTGCTCAGTTGTATGGCTAAGTAAAGTTTGGCTGTGCGACGACCTCTGTGCCGATGTTCATATGATGGCCTTTTTCTGGATTTCGATCCACGTTTAGTGGCAAACCAAGATGGCGCCGAATCATGAAAGTCTTGCAGACGAGAAACATAACGGCCTTTCCAGTCAGCTACGTAAGGGTACACCACTTGCGAGTGCTTTGAAATGTCGGCATCTACGAGACAGGCAGACAAATGCATCCCGTCCAACCACCATTAACTTTTTATAATGTGCGTTTTTGACCATCTTCAGTAGCCATCTTTCGGTTATTAATGGCTGAAATTTCCGGAGGAAATGTTTCAGAAGAGAGTGCACTAAAGTCTAGTCCAATTAGACAGACCGGACCTTGTACAGACCACTCGTGCCAATGTATGCATTTGTGTTGTGAATGGCATAGTATATTCTACTTGTAAGAGATGCGATTGTATAAAATTGCCTAAAAATAGAATTGCAGATATACACATGTACTGAAATTATTTGGAAGATTTATGTTCATATGACAGGGATAAATTATGAAGTACAGTTCCAATTAAAATTCAGGATAGTAACAGTGCATTGAATGTGCATGGTATAGTAACCGTGGTAGTATAACCAACAGAATGTTGGGAGTTTGAGCAATACAGATTGTAATAATGTAATGCACATTGTAAATGCACATTTGTAAATGCTAATAAGTTTTAGATAAGACATGTTCAAGTATATTATATGCATCTTAAAATTCATTCGGATTTATGTTCAAAGCCGCAAAGCAACTTTTTCCATGGTTTCCCTATGAGCTTCAATTAGTAATGTTCAATATAGTGGATGGGTATAAGGGTCCTTGTATACACAGATTTCATTTGAATTATTATAGGGATTGTTGGGTCTGTTTCAGGATATGGTATCTCCTTACCTGTAACCAGGGGCACTCCTCGAGGTACACTCTGACCACCACGGCTCCGGAACACTCCGGCATCACTCTGCATTTCACGTACCCATTGCTGTCATGCACAATTCACTAACATTTCATCATCGGAGCACTTTCTTTACCTGAACGTTTCTGTTAGCAAACACCAACCGGAAGCCGATGACAGCGAAGCACAAAATTGTTACAAATATATCCCTGTAGTACCTCATGTTTTCACGGGTTTCCACGGCCACGTGGACCTGGACGTGGACCTTACAGTGGCAATTGCCGAATGGGAAACTAGCTCCTTTGATGCTCTGGTCGTGGGAGTTTTGGCCTTGGACACCATATCCATCCAAGTATGGCTGGTGCAAACTTAACGACTCGAGCCACAAACACGAAACAGAGTCGGTTCCCAGATGGACACAATCCCAGAATCACTTCTATCCATATCTGTGTTGGCAGGTCTTATTTGCCAGAGGGTTGCCAAATGACTAACAGATAGCTGCTAACAGTAAAGAGGTTCTTCTTCATGTTGTTGATTTAGTGGGAGGTGATGGGCGTGAAGCAAGAACCTAATTTCATTGGGGGGGACTTGATGGTTAGTGCCATGTAGGATTAACTTTCATTCATTCATTCCTTATACATCTATTCATTCAGGGCATGATGAAAAGACTGCAGAGACATCGGGGACACTTCTTCATCTTCTCCTCCTCCTCCTTCCGGGGTCAAGTGTACATTGACGAAAGCGGTTGTACATCACTGACTGCCACTCGAAGCCTTTAACCACCAATTCCTCACAGTTTGCTGAAAGACCGACATCAAACATCCGCCGGGAGATGAATAAGCCCAGTGTATATTTCATTTTTGCTTTTTTTTTGTACTGTTTTATATTTTTTTGGAGCAAGGTTTTATCTGTAGCTTAATTTGTTTTTTTTTATAGGTGCTGTTTTCCACGCTTCAGCAATATAATCCACTGCAAGTACTTCAAACAAGTAAATATTTTTCTCTTCACTATCTTTACAGTGTTGTTATTTAATCATACAAATTGCAGTGTGTAACATAAGGGTTTTTACATTATGGGATTGTTTGTTATTTATGTAATATGTGGGTATTGCACATATTGATGTTATTTGTACTGTGTTATTAAACTTAATTATAAGGGTAGAAGTATAGTGTAATAACAACAAAAATGACAAATTGTTCATGATATGAGGTATGTTGCATTTAAATTTTAAAGTGAAAACAATTTGAAGTGTATAACAAGATCTGGGATAAATGTATTTCACTTTTTAAAGGATCTTGCACGTGCAATTACATTCATAGAATTAGCCATTTATTAAAATTTCCTGACCGTTTTTCTCCAAATTACAACTTGTTAATATGTGGATACAATTTCTGCTAATTGCGATATAATTGGGATATACTTTGACCTGTCAATCAAAAAAGTTTTCTGGACTGTGACTTTTGCGGTTGGAAAAGTTTGGCACGGCCACTGTGTAGGTGGCAGCACTAGCTGAAACTCGTATAAGTGCTTTATTTTTTCCTAGTTTTTTCTTTTTTTTTAAGGGGGGGGGATAACATTGAAATTAATTTAGGTGATGTTCCTGCACTAATTTAAAGCATTTGAAAAAAACATATTTTTGCATGCACTTGCACTTGCACTAATATACATATACTTATTACAATTTTTGTATCTATGCATGTGATTGTTACGTGCATTAATATACATGCGTTTATCCATGTATACAAATATCCTATTGTAATAAGGTATCTACATATTTCTATGTGATGAAGAACCCACAATATTAAGAAATTTGATATGTGTCTATGATTTAAGTTAACCCAGTAGCAGGGTAAATGTTCAAGGATTTTTTTATTAGTTTAAAGTACAGCTAGTATATAAAATGCGTGACATTTTGACATGGCGTTTTATATAAAAGAAATGCGTTATGTAATGGTTTAATTAGAGAAAGCAGTGTATACGTACTAGTATTGTTAATAATTACCTGTTAACAAGGAAGAAGTACACAATTTAACTTATTTCCTTTTGAAAGTTTAAATTATGTGCAGTGTGTGCAAAAAAGTGGTTTGAACGCATATTGGCAATCTTGTTACATACGCCTTGAAATATAGTGATTCGACATTGACATATCTCAAATTTATACAAGTGTATCATATAACTAAAACTTTGCTCACTATAGCCTTGAAATATAGATAATTTATTATAGGAAATAAAAAATTTGCAAGTATATTTCTTTCGATTCCTGAGATGTTTCGTCTAAATTATATAAACATTGCAAAATATTCCTATTTTAATACAATGCGACACATGGTGTATTATATGACGTCATCGGCAACAGCTGTGCACTTTTTCTGGTAATATGGAATGGTTGTTCCACTTATTTGAACAAACCATATATTTTAAAGTTTTAGTTGTCTGGGAGTTTTATATAATATCAATAATATTGATTGCTCTGTGCATACAATATATTAAAGTAAATGTAAAATGAATTATTATATGCTGAAAGTGTCCGTCATGGATATTATCGATATTATATTATAGAGAAGTTATGAAATTTGCAAATAAGTGTTTATGCTGTTAACAAGTATATGTTTTAAAATTTTAGTAATAATTTAATTCCCAGGAAGCGAAAATGTACAGTGCCAAGTGAATGTAAACAGGAAATTTGAAGAAATTTGAAAATAAGTGCAGACATTGTAACAGTGAAGAAGTGCAGCAAATTACAATTTTATTGCTCATATACATATATGTAAATGTGATTGCATGATGACGCCACCTAGCGGACTCGATCAGCAGTTTTTTATAAGTAATTCAAAACCGAGTGGCGTACATTTTCTGTACCAAGGACAAAACGTCACGAACATGTGAAAACGTCACAATGATGATGACGCGTGTAATAACTTTTATTTTCATTTCCTACGGTTTCTGTAAAGTATATATTGAATAACGGGGGCGGGACTAAAAAGGAAAGTGATCGATCAAAGGGCGGAGCTACTACAACAATTGGAACACAGCTGGGGAACTCCTACACCTGCAATTCTATTGTGGTATTGCATCAGAAACGTTAATGAAGAAATAAATTAATACAATGAGATGATCGTGTTTTTATAATGCCAGATCGTCTGGAAATGTTAATTTGTATGCATTTTTCGTGCATTATAATGCCGGTTCGCATGAGCAGGAATGCAGTTAAGCACCGCCTCCGAAGGCGTGTTCACCGCGAACAAGTCGATACCGCGTACGAAACCATGCCGAAACGCAAAGATAGAGCCCCGAACGGCTCGTAACGATTCGGCCTTTTCAGAAATGTACGGGAAATAAGGAATTAGAAAATATAAAAAATATAATCAGTAGGGAATCGCCCTTCTGTAATCAATACGGTACAGACGTATCGATATTTAGGCGCAGATTCGTATCGCCCGCCAATCTTGATATTCCAAGCTACCCGATTGGTCGTCAGTCGCCTGCGGAGGCGTAACCCACTGGCGGCGCCCTTGACGGTGCGCTATTCCGCAGAAAACGAAAACCAATAGGATGCCGCAGCGGCAAGTCACGTGACATACGATTGGTATATAAACATTAACGCGCAATTACTCGGCCTCTTTTCCCCATCTTTTCCCCTCGTGTCGGAAAAGCAGTTGTTTTGCAGGTGGAGTGTTATTTTTGACGTTGTCTCAGAATCCGTATTGGCCGCTCCATGTCCAGCCTTCGAATCGACTCGCTGATGATGAATAATCACGTCAACCACGTTAACGACGCCGATAACAGGGTGATCGATGGCTACGAGGAAGAGGAAACGTATCTATTCACCTCGGAGTCTGTCGGTGAAGGCCATCCTGGTTTGTATTGCTATTGGGCAATATAGTTGCGAGCGATCGAGTTGCGCGCAACATTCGAACGCGGAGTTAATGCTTTTCCTGCGAGACACGTGATCTGAAGTTGCGCGCAACTTCTTGCATGAGAAAGATAGTTGCGTACGGGAATTTTTTTATTGCATGCGCGCGAAATGCGTGCTGGGTTTCCCAGAACCCTTTTTTTGTTTGCTTTATGATACCGATATGTAATTGTATGTCAATCTTGATTTAAACGTGTTATGATCTATAAAGAGATTTATTGCAAGGCGATGACTGTTTTTTTACAGTTGGCTGTAACAGATTTACGTTACGTAAAAATTGATGAAATACAATCTGGAGATCATGTTGATTTTGAAATAGAAGTGAGAATTGTGAAATTTTACACTTCATGCGTGCTTTATGACACTGGTCAAAGATTTTTCAGGGATTGAATTTCTATAATTCTGCCAAATGGATACAATATATTAAACCACGAAACTATAAAAATATATTTTAAAAAAATGTAATATATAAATGTATGTAATATAATTTATTAATGAGAAAGCCAAATTGATAATTATCTGTTGAAAATTTACCAAATGTCACAGTTTAAAAGGGTTTAAGTATATACATATTTACAACTTGTCATCCATAAGTCTATTAATTCGTTTGATTTTGAATGACGTCAAACCTTCAAACCATACACATGTGACATGGTGTTATTGCAACTACGAATTGAAATGTTGCAATATTGAGAGTAAAGTTTGAACATTTATATCAATAAAAAATGATACGTATTTATTGCATTTTGTAATTGCATCAATGCAGTACACAATCTAGTTGAATGTTATTTGCATGCAAAATGTACATATTTAAAACACAATGAGATATGATAATATTAATTAATATTGGACGTGTTTTCTTATATTGCTTTTATATATTTTCTAGATAAAATGTGCGATCAAATCAGTGATGCAATCCTGGATGCACATTTAAAGCAAGATCCCAATGCCAAAGTTGCCTGTGGTAAGAGCTTAAAATTGTAACACAAACATTTTGAAAAGATGACACTTCATTGTGAAAAATGTAATTCGTTTCTGTATTGCAATAGTATATAGAAATTGCAATGTAATGACTACTTACAAATATTGTGAAATATCCTGAACACATCATTTATTTCGTTGCAACAGTATGACATCAAATTGATGACGTTCACTCATAAACGAATATGTTTCATATTTTATCAATGACGACATAATTATACCTTGATTATACCAATAGAGGGGGAGGAGTTAACATATGCATTGGTAAAAGCAATCATATGGCAATAGTTATTATACTATGTAGTTCCCAAAAATAACTTCTTATTGGATCATGTAGATAAAACAAAATACAAACTTATTTTATTCAACAACAAATTTTTTATTAAAAACTATAATGTTTAGCACTATAGAAAATATATTCAATGTAGTTATCCCAACAGTAAACTCGGAAGTCTTTTTTAAGTAAAAGATGTATATCAGGTTTCCAAAAATGACAAAGTTCTGTTCCAAATACTATTCGTGGAATTTCATTATCTCATCCTGTGAAAACATTTGCTCAAAGTCTGAACAAATGCATGATGTGGCCTAATTGCGTATTACCGAACTTATATTTATTATGAAATGTGTATTAACGTATATGGGTTTAAACGTAGCAGGTAAAAAATAATGTCGGTCATGTTAATTACTCTCAAAATATCACAAGCTGTTGAACTGTAGACGTTGTGACAGTGTATATTGCTTCACAGTGCACTTCCTGAATGATGCGTATTTGGGTTGCAACATTATGTGTGTACTTTATACTTTTGTAAAAATTAAAAGTGAACGTTTTGTCCCTTTCTTAGAAACTGTTACCAAAACTGGTATGGTGTTGGTCTGCGGGGAAATCACTTCCGGTGCCGTGGTGGACTACCAGAAAGTCATCAGAGATACCATCAAGAGAATCGGTTATGATACATCAGAAAAAGGTGAAGTCTGATATTGTAATCTGTACGAACTTGCAATCTGAATTGCTGCTAATGTTTCAAGTGTTTGTATTTTGTTTCTTCTTTATCAGGATTCGATTACAAGACTTGCAACGTCTTGGTAGCAATTGAAGAACAGCATCGAGAAATTGCTGCTGGTGTCCACGTACAAAGAAACGATGAAGAAGTTGGTGCCGGTGATCAGGTACGAGTTGCACTTTAATTGTTAGTACATAGTTATGCCGTGGTTACATCATGCTCTTGTAATTTCCAGGGCCTGATGTTTGGGTATGCCACGGACGAGACAGACGAGTTGATGCCGTTGACAGTTATACTGTCTCATAAATTGAACCAGAAAATAAGCGAGCTTCGTCGGGATGGTACATTTTGGTGGGCACGCCCTGATTCCAAAACTCAGGTATTTATTCTAAACGTGGTGATTAAAGACATGATGTCGTGTAACTCCAATACATTATTTTCATTCGCATAGGTGACCTGCCAGTATTTGGACCTCAAAGGAGCATGCATTCCTCTGCGGGTGCACACGGTTGTAGTATCGGTACAACACAGCGACAAGATTCCTCTGGATGATCTGAGGCAGGAGATTTTGGAGAAGGTGATCAAGGTGGTTATCCCCAACAAGTTCCTGGACGAAGAGACCATTGTCCACATCAACCCTTGCGGTCCGTTTGTGATGGGAGGACCTTTTGTAAGAATTTTAATTGTTCTAAGTTGTAGTGTAGTGTTTATTGAAAGATTAAGAAGATTTTGGAAACTTTGGGCTTTTATTAGGCGGATGCTGGGCTGACTGGTAGAAAGATCATCGTGGATACATACGGTGGTTGGGGTGCCCATGGAGGTGGAGCTTTCTCCGGGAAAGATGGCACGAAAGTGGATAGATCTGGTGCGTACGCAGCACGTTGGGTGGCAAAGTCACTCGTTGCAGCAGGACTCTGCAAGCGGTGCTTGGTGCAGGTTGTTTGTCTTTTTATTTGCACTTTACTATACGATTTTGTCGGCAAAGTGTGATGGTAGCACCTTGCATTCCTTAGATATCGTATGCCATCGGGGTGGCTGAGCCGTTGTCCATCACAGTAATGACGTACGGCACTGCCACCAAGAAACACAAGGAACTCTTGGAAATTGTGAAAGAGAACTTTGACCTGAGACCAGGAAAGATTATCAAGTAAGTCCAATACGTTTGAATGACTGCTGCCATTTGGCCATACTTCTGACACTTAATTATGCTTACAGGGAACTTCGTCTTAAAGAACCAATCTACCAGCAAACCAGCTGCTATGGTCATTTTGGCAGGGACGAAGATTTTACCTGGGAAAGGCCAAAAAAGCTGATTTATTAGAACTGCTCCTGCCATCAAATTGTTAGCTTACACATAGATATGACCACACTGTATTTTCTCTTTCTATCTGTGCACGTGTTTGATCGGCTGTTGGCCTTCGACGTTGCGGAAGCTGAAAAAAGAAAACGAATTCCATGGGTACTGAAGGACCACAGTAGATGGTGGCACTGCATAGTTAATCCCAATTTTGAGACATGGAACATCTGTGTCTTTGCTCATATGCCACAGCTACTGCAAATGTGTACGATAAGGCAATCTTGCAGCGTAGAGTCGTTCGCCAATGCCGAAGTAATCGTACACATTTGTCTTGTGTTGCGGAAAATTCAATGGGAAAAGAGCACTTTTCCTTAACACTCGGGTCCTTGTACATATCTGCCTTTTGAGAAGATGGCTTTTCAGCGGCGAAGGACTTCGCCAGTCGCATTTCTCTCGTACGTTTTGTGTTGCTTAGTTTAGTAGCGACTTTTGCTTCTAAATGCTGTTTAAATAAGTATTATACCCTGCACAGCAATGCGATATCTCGGTAGTTTTACCCACAGTGCACATGTGCAAAATGCACATGCATCATTCCATTATATATTTTAATTTTTCCACAAGTGTGTAGTGTGAGAGTTTTCTGGATTGATTATTTCGAGATGGGTATTTTGGAAAGATTGTGCAATTATATAGATTTGCAGGCAACGTAATGCCATAATTTTGTAATATGTGTGTATTTAAGCAAAATTTTAACGTACTGTAGAAGTAATAATAAAACAACCTCACTGAAATGTTAATTTTGTCATGGACATGAAAAATTAAGCCTGAAATGGACGGAAGTTTGATTTTTGAATTAAAAATGATAAAGAACTAACGGCGGATATATAGATTTAAAATAAACAGTAAATCCAAGAGTGGATGGTAAATTCAAAGCCGGGTTTAAAAAAAAAAAAAAAGTGAATCTTGGGCATGCTGGGATCTTGCTGGGATCAAAATTACTGTTTGTTGACGTTGTTGGCAACACTGCCTGCGCAGCTCAGTGGTGAAGAGGAGTTTCAAAAGTCGCTGTCTCGTCTTTTATACGAGTATTTTCTGAAAGACCTGCAGTTTATTGCTGTACTGTTCGTAAGTTTGTTAATAATGATTGCCCCTTTTGTTGTATTTGAAGTGATTTGAATGTATGATTGGGATAGAAAAATTCTGAACGCTTTTAAATCTCGTTCATTTTTAGGCTTATTTCTGACATCGTTCTCATGGATCAGAATAAGGATAAAAAGAAAAAGGAGAGCATTCTTGATTTATCAAAGTATTTGGACAGGCCGATACGTGTTAAATTCGCCGGTGGTAGAGAAGGTAACTATTTTCACAGTACATTTGTATTTTTGCGACACGTGTACGACGCGTTCCGGCATCCGAGACTTGTTCATTGGCGAAACCGACAGCAGATTCATTCTTGGAACATTTCTATTGGTGAAAGTTGTTAAGTGGGCGGAGTTTCGCCGGTACGCGAGTTAATTGTGCGTTAGGAAAATTTTCAAAATTTATTTTAATTTTGCGATTGTTTAAAATATTTGTTTTTGAGTACTATTTTTTCCAACAGCTAGTGGAATATTAAAAGGATACGATCCACTTTTAAATTTGGTACTTGATGGCACAATGGAGTATCAAAGAGGTAAAAATCTAAATCTGCCGTTTCATTTTTACAAAAATATGAATCCGTTAATTTCGTGTTTTTATTCAAAAACAGATCCAGATGATCCTTTCAAGTTGACAGATGACACAAGGCAGCTAGGACTTGTGGTTTGCCGTGGAACTGCGGTGGTTTTAATTTGTCCGATGGATGGTATGGAAGCGATTCCAAATCCTTTCATTCAACCAGATGGTTGAATTGTAATATTATATCTTGTAAATCATGAGATACGTTTTCGTTAATTTCAAGCCTCTCATTTCAGCTTTATTAAACACATGAATGGTAACATCTTAATGTTTGTATGTTATCTACACAAGAAAATATATAATCTCTTCCCTGCTGGAAAAAGACCATCACATGATGGATCTAATAACACACCAAATGTGATGGTTCGTGAAGGTCCTTGATGGACCATCATGTGGTTTTTTCCAGCAGGGTTATGGTTCGTTAACATTACAAAATACATACATCAGAGCAATCAGAGTTGCCACACAGTTAAAAATTTGCCATTTAGTTTATTACATCAAATACAATGTATGGTCACATTACTATACAAGGAAATTTAAGCTGTCCACTTCAAACAACGGGTGTCTTGGTGAGTTCCCAGGCACCTGACGCAACAGTACCGAGCCCCACAACTACCGCAAGTGTAGTTAGATGGGAAACCACACACTGCGCAAAACTTTCTGTCCGGTAACTTTGGCGGAGGTGCCGCAGCCGTGAAGTAGTTTGGTGGGTCTCTTCCGGCCATCTGCTCCTCTTCAACCAAAGCCGCAAAGTTCTTGCGAGTTCTTTGTTTGAAATGGTCAGTTTTGCCTTTACGGGTCTTCCGTGTCTTGTCAAAGGATTCCTCAAACTTTGGGGCCTTTTTATGCATGACAAGATTGGCGTGAGGGTCATCGTGGAAGTTGTCCTGTTCCAGGGCTTCCAAAGCCTTCTTCTGCCTCCTTTTTCTCGCAGCGTCATCTAAAATCCTTCGTTGACTTGTTTCCTTGAATCTGCTAGATTCCCTTTTTTCCACTTTATTATTTTGTGTCATTTTGGGGTTGTTTTTTGTAATTGTAGTACAATTATTCGCCTCTGTCAGCTAGAGGAAAAGACATTTGGTCCATCAAGTCGTCTACCTTGTTTTGTAATGTTTCTAAAATGTCAGCCGAAATAAATAAATGTGTGTCGTCCAAATCTTGGATTATGAACCGTTTTCCCAGAGCGTTAGTCTCGTCCAAATGCAACAAAAATTGCTTCATAGCAGCATCGCTGTCAACAAAACGAGATTATGAATATTTCAAAAGATTAATTTGGGTAAAATCTCGAGTTTATCCCGCAATTACCATCCGATTAGAATGCCCTTTGTCACGTTCACCATTCTCGTCCAATTTCGTTTACTGCAGTTAAGCCCCTCCTTAATGCTCGAATGGTTTTGATTGGCCAAACTCCTTGATGTAAGATTGCTGTTCTGTCTATCGAACGCTGCCCCTGCGGTAAATAGGAGCCTATATTAGGAACGCAGGGAGTGATCCTGGCAAAAAGGACAGCCGCGGTTCTGTTTCTTTTTAGCAGCGCACGTTCGATCTCAAGCATCAAGTTCGAAGTTTTTGGTGGCATCGTTTTTGGCAGGGTGGAAGAGTAGTGTGTGGTTAGGTGGTGCAGCTGCCGTATCGCCCTGTGTTAGAATTTGGGCAAAAGTATG
>JAQFZQ010002861.1:0-12397 GCA_034696005.1 Glomeris marginata | reverse complement strand
CAGAGTAAAGTTTGTTCTATCCATAGTGTTGTATTCGCAATGTACTGCAAGAGAATCTCCCTATTTAGACAAAAGCACACATGATGCATTTCCAATTTAGGTGAGACTAATTAGTTAGAAGTCTAATTACCGGCAGAACGTTAACTTCTTTCAACATGTTGAATTGATGCTGTAAATACAATGTAAATACTGTTTATGTTACAAATAACTTTACAATATCTCATATACTACACATACCTGAACTTTGAAGTCGTAGTTATTATCATAGTCTATCAGCGGTAGTTCAACGCCATTTCGGAAATGCCGAACATACATTTTCTTAACTAAACATGAATGATGAAACAAAAACACGTATTGTGGGTACATTGTTTTGTATTGGAATGCAAATCTCAAAATATATTATCAATAAATTCAGCAATGTAAGTGTATCTGCATATGTTAAAGAATTAATTAATTAATCTTGAAATTTGAAACCTTATGAAAAATGTGTAAAAGAAACAGCACAATTATTCATTTGTAGCGCTGCAGACTTAAAGGAGGAGTGACAGGGTAAAATTGATGAAAGCGATTGCAACGGAACTTTAATCCTAATTTTATAGCCATGTTTTGAATTATCCATTAATTTTTCAAATTTTTTGAAGCGGTAGTTTTTTTTTTAATTAATTGAGGCAGTTTTCAATTTGGTAGGATCTGGAGGTAGGATCTAAATCCTTAATGCCTCACCCCATACAGTGTATGGTGTGCAAAATGCGGCATTAGCCATGCTGTAAATAGCCTTCCTCCGTCAAGGACATAGACAATGCGCAGGCACATCATAAAGACTTTTCAATTCACTGTGCATGCTCGGAAAATCAAAAATAAACCAAACTTCAGCCGCTCATTTCTCTTCGAATTATCGAAATATTTCAATTACGTAAACGCCAAATGTGTTTATATTTATTTTAATGAAATTAGTTTTGAGGGGGATTGCAAAATCGTGACACTTCACCTTTAATTATCTAGAAATTCACAAATTTGTACAATCAAATAAAAGTTGTGAAGTTCATGAATAAAGGTCATTTTATATGCATGCTTTCTTTAAGTACAATCCATGAGACAGACAAATTAGAAACACTGCATGCATTAATTTAGTAAATTGACTTTACCATAATTTTTTTTCAATTTCTAAGCGATATATACTTACGTGCTGTGTGTCCATGTAGAAATGAGATCATTATGTTTATACCATCTTTTGGGAACATCTGTAAATGTACAATCATTTGAATACTAAAAAATAAATTACGCTCTATTTACTGATTCTTCCCCTGAAAGTGGAGAGAATAAATTTGCTGCAGTGATACTAAAGCCTAGTTCACAAGCTTTTTATTCAAATGCGGCCAAAAGTATTGTCGTCTATCGTGTGCTGCAGTATAGCAAAATGCGACAATACTTTTGGCCAGAGTTGTACCTTTTTAGTGCATTCTGAAGGGACGATAGTCGCCACAGTGAAATTCTCTTGTTTGGGTGGAATAATCATTTGGAATGGCGGTGTTGGGAATACATCTACCATCAATATTCCAGCATCATATTTTCTCAGCTTTTCAGTGATCATGAAACGTACAGTTGTCTGATCCACAATACCTACATATGAAAAGCAATAATTAGCTATTAAAACTGGCAAATGTCACAATAAGGGTTACACTGCACGTGTAATGCACAACTGCACATTTAAAGCCAAAAATATTACTTTCATTTTAAAAGGGTTTAATGGCACAAGGAAAAATAACGTCCATCAAAGGCAGTGTAGGGGTTGCACTAGTGTATTGAGCTAGCATACTACAGATTTGATCTCATTTAACATGTCAAACGGAATGTCGCCCAACCAAAAAGATGCGAGGAACAATTCACAGTAAATGGAACAATTTTGTGGTCTTAAGTAATCGATGTATTGCACTTCATGCAATAACCCATAACATGCAGAAGTCACATTCCATTACCGGCAATGTGAATGCAACCATACACTGCGGACAACATGACACAATGTTCCTTTTAAAACCCCTTTCGGAAATGTCCATCACAAATTTTTGTGATGGCTCCATCACACAACTTTATGATGGTAACGGGGGACCATCACACTACTTTATGATGGTAACGGGGGACCATCACACTACTTTATGATGGTAACGGGGGACCATCACACTACTTTATGATGGTAACGGGGGACCATCACAAAATTTATGATGTGTGTGATAGATGTTTCATAATCTGTCAGACATTTTGTGATGGATGTGATGTACTTTTCAAATAGGGATGGCCAAGAAAATTTCACATTTAAGTTAACAATTAAACAATAGTTCAATATGCATTTTATAGTTGAACTGACATGGTTTTGGAATGTACCCTGAACATTTCTCTGATATTCTTGTAATCTTAACAATTAAACGGTATGGTAATAAATTCTGAAAATCGCAAGGAAAATTCAGAACGTGTGTCTAAGTCGTTGGCTCAGATAATGAACCAAATCGGTGAGATCTAATATATTAGTTGTATAAGTTCCACTTTAAAGGTTTTGTTATTCGACATCTGACATTACAACTGCTTTGTATTTTAAAATACAGATGACCTAATACTTTCCCGATAATCCACCTTTATTAATGTAGGAAATTCAGATCTTAAATTGATAAGTTTATAATAAACAGGCTCCAATTGTATATTTACCACTCAAAAGACTTGGATTGCTGTAATGAATGTTGATCCCGAAGTAAGTTGGTTTGTCAATTTCCCCAAAAGGTATTCCAGCATAAGATGGTGATGTCTCATTCTGTTTATTATAAATAGCAAGAAAATTATTGTGATATTTTAAAATTGTTATAGCAGAAATACTTGCCAATTTTGCAAAGGTAAAACCCATGAAAAAGAAGGGACATGTTGAAAAAATTTCATAATTGTTGCATTTGAAACCTAGCCCATCCAATAAAGTATCCAATTTGGCAGAAAATTGATCTAAGCATCGATGGATTATTGTATGGTGCATTACATTTTCATTACCAGGTTGCACTATTACTTGCATCTGAAAATCGACATTTTTATATGGAAACTAACTGACTGACACTTTTTGATAAGCAGGTGTTTTTGTATGCCTATATTTAGTATACATGTTGAAATGTCTCACCTAATGAGAGGGCATTATTTCCAATTTGTGATTTTCGGCGACCTCTGAGTGAGAATTATTTAAAGGATATTGAAATGAAAAACATTAAAACAGTTTATATTTGCTAACAGAGGCCGATTCCAGCTTGTGTTCCTGAATAATACAATTAATGCTATTAGGCACTTAGTGCAGCAAAGACGTGAGGTACGTAGCAGTTGTAACATTTGCAGTGTTCACGGTTACTATCAGAGTGTTTGGGCAAGAAAGCTGTGTGACGACCGGCCATGTGACGCCACACGACATTTGTGGCAACAAAAATGGTGGACGCCAGAGTTTGTTGAAAAGAGGGTTAGGCTTAGTTATTCCAAGCGAACTTGTATTGAATTTTGAGATTATTTTGATTAAATAAGTCCATGGAAATAACTGAACACAGACTTTACTCAAACTTTGTTTTTTGTATGGAGGGATTTTACAAGCGAAAGTTGGTGATTACGCCACCATGAAAAACCAGCGTGCGATCCCTTATGGAAAATGTAAACCCAATTCTGAGCTACTGTAACTGAATCTGGTGACATGAATCTGATCTGGTAATCTGATTAGGTCCAAAATGGTGCGGATCAGGACAGAACAAATGACTCCGGCCATGTCCACTAAGACTGACCCGATACACCTATTCGCACATAATGAAATTGGACAATTCCAACAGGTTGGAAGATCCCATGCCAGTTGTTTGCAAATGTCACATTTCTCACACATTAGCACAACTCAGATAAAAGGGGGTGAGGATTCTCCATACTAACCGTTTGAAGTAAATTTTCATTTGTCAACATGCAGCATTTCACAAATGCTGAGATGGCTGATACGCACCTAGCTTACGGGGCTGCCAATGGAAATGGCAGAGCTGCTGTACGACAGTATCGCGAAAAGTACCCTCACAGACATGTACCGAACAACCAGACATTTGCAAGTTTGCACCGAACACTGTGTGAAACAGAAACATTTTGCACAGGCACACATAACTGCTGTGGTCAAACCCTTGAGCAAATTGTAACGGGTGCACTTGAGAGACGCATAGTAACAGCGCATGCGATTGTTTGCCTCAAGCACACTCCTTTCCTTTGCATCAATTTCGGAACTTGAAACATTCCCCTAGATGGTGGCGCCATTGAAGGGCAAAACACATTACATCACCCACATTGTTTTATGGGCCTCGAACATTCCGCGCGTCCTGAGAATAACTTGGGGTGCGAGGAAGCTTCGGGAACAAGTCAACAACAGAAGGTACAGAAGGCAATGTGTATCAATGCTCATTGCTCAGTAGATCGACCTCAATCACTCTTTGTTCACGAAGGTTGTAACCGAGAGGTAAACTTAGCCACGACCATCACAGTGTCCTCTACCTCCCCTAACAGTTTGTACACGGAGATCGGAATCACCCTGTGTAGTTTGACAAGATTTTCAAGCCTTGGCTTCACAGCAATATTGCAAAGCCTTGAGAAATAATTAAAAGAAAAATGCAAACTTGAAGTAACAATTCAAGGTCATCGATAATGTCATATTTCAAATCAACATGGTAAGCTACATAAGTGGTTACCAACTTAAATTTTCCAAATTCCAATTTAAAGCAGTTTGATAGTGCCCTTTCAATTAGGTGGGACATTCTGTTTATAAATTAGTATATCAAGGTTATTTACCTGTACAACGTGTTTTTTAACCATGGTTTCCGGAACCTTGAAATATTGGCACCAGTAGGTTGTTTCTTCTGCCGGAATATGTACCTAATTTATATGCAGAAATAAATACAGCTGGCCAGTATAATACACCAGTGGTGCTTCATTTTACGGAATTGGTTCCAAAAAACTATTTGTAACCCGAAATTTCATAATTGTAATCAAATTTTCTCGTAGGTAAATCATTCACAAAATCTTCTACTTCCCTCCCAAGCTCTACAAATTTCCTTCATTAATGTTTAACCTGCGTTTCATATCCGGTAGCACCTTTCGGCTTCGGGAACAAAAATTTACCAAAATTGTATTTTGTACCCCAAAATTTCCATATTAAGATACTCTCATAAACCGAATCACTAATGCATTTTTATACATTTAATAAGTACAAATCAATAGTTTTAATTTGAAGTTAGCCAGATAGTAAACATATTACAAAATTTAACACATTTCATTTTTGAAATATTTTTAAACTTAAAAGTTAGGAGAAAAAACAATTTTTCCAGTTAGACCTGTGTTACATCCATCCCATTTTCCCATTACTTAATTTTCTGAGAACCTTAAACAAGTATTACCTTAGGCATTTGAAAATCGAATGGTTTCATGTCGTCTGTTATTTTTATCGTATCAACATTTGATGAAATTAAATTGAAGGCTTTTGTTCCCCTATTCTGTGCGCCATGATACTCAATTGTGGTCCCCGATAAAGGGTCATTTGTACCCCAGGCATATATTACATAAGTGACCAAATCCTGTTAAGATAATGAAACAATATTAGCGTCTTGTCACAAACACAAATTGCATCTCATAATCCATTTTGTAGCGGCACATGTTCATTATAGCTAGTTGCGCTTTCCCATGCTCGTGCATTCCTGTGCATGATCCTTTGACCCTATATATCCACACTCTGGTCCCCGTTTACATTTATTGTATCGGACTGTGTTTTTACTCCATATAGCTTTTAACACATCTGCCATTAACAATGTCACGGCAGTGTAGTTTATTGCAATTTCAGTCATTTTTACAATTACACGTGTTGTCCGCATTATACTTTATTACAAAGTTTTGTCATTTTGTCATTTTGCAAATGCTTTACTTGATTAATGTATTTTTAGTAATACATATTTAACCATTTAACATTAAATTTATTATGATGGAATGTTTAACATGAATTTGTCTACCTGAATTAATGAATCTTGCTGGTCACTGCTTGAAAGCAGTCTTGTGAATTGCAAAACAGTATGCGTGTCATTTTCATAACCAGATATTAACTCGTAATCTTGATTATCATCTATTATTGGTTCTACATTGCTTGTAGCATACCGATCCTGCAAAAAAGTCATTAGAACGTATTGTGAGCAACAAATTCAATTGAATAATAGAGTTATATCTAACCTGTAAAAACACTTGTGAGTCTTTCACCCAACCTGAAACTATATCGGCACCTTTCATTCCCCCCTGAGGGGAAAATCCTAGTGCCACATATCCCTTTGTTCGCACTTGAACTTCAATGGTGATATTTTCATTACTCAAATTCCAGAATATTTTAAATTTGCCTTCCGGGTCCATAGACATTTGATGTTGCCATTCATCTGCACAATTGCTGTGACAGATAAATATTATTACCGTAAATGATACAGCTGCTAACTTAACACAAGGATATGTTAACATTGTTGTTTTATGAGGTGTCGAAAATATGTATGACTGCCTGCGTGTATTTCATATGTAATATAACTCATCACACTTTACAAGTTATATGTATATGTCCTATACAGCTTGCCAAAAATATATTTGCCAATATTCTGTTATTACATTTTTGTTACCTATAATTATTATCTATAAATCTTATTGGCATTATTAACCATATTTCACCAGCATTTTTAATACTTTCTGGCAATGTATCATTTGCTTGTACGTCATGCTGCGTTTACTCACATCCCAAGTGGAAATACAGAATAAGATCTTATAAAATGTTTGAAACACATAGGATCGTATAAGATTGGTTTCCGATATTGAAAGTGCTCAAATATCTTATACAGTGAAACTCGCCTATAACGATCTCGGATTTAATGAATTCCTGTTTTTAACGAATCAAACACCATTCCCCGGCAAAAAGATAAGAAATTCCCATGTTAACGGCGCGGATGTAACGAATTGGATATAACGAATTCCTGGATATAGCAATCCTTGGGGGCCCGAAATTTGGTGAAGGTTAATGGGATATAACGAATTGCCAGAACAGCATATGGGAAAATACACTTTGTATATAGCTATAATAACATGGTAGATAAAAGTTTAATTTAGCGGAGAAATTGCAAGTCGGTGTGTTAAAAAGTAAAATGTACAGCCATCCATTTTGTAACAATTTCTTTACGGTGTTCATATACATACCACTCAGGGAAACCAATGAATTCTGGGAAACTTAGGAAGTCTAGAAAATTCTGGGAATTCAGATTTTAGCTAGAAAATTTAGGGAAAACCGAGGGAATTAATTTGGAAATATTTTTGCTTTAAAACCTCATAAATAATGGCTGGTGTATTTTGTTGGTACATTGTATTGTATTAAATGTTTTCCAAACCCTTTGGCTGATGTGCTGTATTTTTAAGTTTTTTCGGGTATATCGAATTCCCGGATATAACAAACTGGTTCCCCTGTACATAGAAATTCGTTATAACCGAGTTTTACTGCATAATTATTTGCCTATATGAAAAATATATAATTTCGTACAATAATGTTGCTATCATATGAATTTTACGAAACTTATGATCTTAGCCCGTAATATGGAGTTTAAAAATACCATTTGGTTTCTCATCTTATGAACATTACGAGAAATGCCAAATTAACTTATGTCCTAATCATGTTCCTATCTACTTATCCAAAAATTCGTGCATGCAAGGTGATTGGTTTCACCATTGTGGCAGGTGGTGATTTGGAGGTAATTTTTATGAATCCAGTCATGCTGAGTGTGTATGGGTACTTGATGAACGGTTGGTGTGGTTAGAGAATGCAGATACCTATATACAATGCAAATAAAGAACTTTCCGAACTTTCCAAATGCGAAATTGTTTCAACGTCCTGCGCTAACAGTATCTAAGGAGGGCCAATTTTCTAACTTGAAATTGGCATAGTGTCATATCCGGCATTTTTATATGTTGCGAGATTCAAAACTCAGTGCCAAAATTTTAGGGGTGTATAGGGGGAATTGGCTGAGATGAATATCGGTTAATGTTTATTGCCAGTACAGCTTAGATTTATACATAAAACGTGAACATTATATATTTGTTTCAGGGTTGAGCCACAAATTGTCATTGGCTTTCCTGTGAAGTTCTAAATGTGAATATATTTTCGGTACAAAACACAGCTCCAAAATCACTTAAATATACTCAATTCAGAGCTTATTTTACAAAACAAGACAATTCACAGTATAATCATTGAGCGGATAAGTAATTTCACAAGTCAATATAGGCTTTTCACATAGGCAGTATGGGTACAAAGGCAAATTAATATAAATACACATTATATGAAATTTAAATGTCTATTGAATGAAAGTTGTTCAAAAATAATTGTAATGAAATGGCGTTTAACGTGCATGAACTACCCTTTCAGATTTTTCACGTTTCAAATTTTTATAGTTTTGTTTTCCATCACATTGAATTCAAATTCGACAGTTGCTAGAAAACTTGGCATGTTGCAGTACTTTTGTCAGTGGATGTAGTTGCAATCCAGGTCTTGACCAGTGTGAATCTTATAACAACATGAAAATGGTGGCTAAAAACGCCAATTACGAGCTTAAATACCATACCGTATTATTCCTATTACAAGCCGGTCTCCAATTGAACCCGGGTTATTGTGACCAGACTGTGATTAAAAACCGGTTCCCTGGGAACCGGCTTAAACTCTAAAACTCAGCTTGCGAAAGTGCCATTGTATTCTATTAGTTACTTTTTATAGCAGCCCGGGCTTCTATAAAGATATTTTCTGTAATAATTCAGTTTTGTTTGGTTCCAGTATTGATATGTAGTACAGACATAAGTCATGTTGACACTTAGCAAACTACAACTACAAAGAATACTACCAAATACCTTCATAATTACCAACATTTTCCAGGGTATACACAAATGCTGCAATTCCCGAAATCGAGAATTAGCACTTGTGCACATAAAACCATTAAGTTTTTCAGTATGTATATTACCAAATATGAATATTGATATTAGTCACTTACAAACAGAAGTCATCATCGTCAAAAAACGCTTGCAGACATGATTTCAGAAGGATGAATCCATCGAATCGCCGAAATATGAACTAGCAGATGGCAGATCCACATATTCTCTAATTCCAGCCATCTTCTTCAGTGATTCAGTGTTGCCAAACTCCAAACAAAATCCCAAATACGTCATTCATCAGGAAAGGGAAGCAAGCGCATTAGTGCTGCCATCCAACGAGTAAAACCGGAACTAATTAACAATAATTTATCAATTTAAAGCTCCTTTCAGAAGTATATACTGTATATAGCACTTACATAGTCATAATGGTTAGTAAAATAGGAACTAAGCGTCACAATATAATATATACATAACATAGTAATGTATTTTGAAGTTTTAATATTGGGAAATTTGAAATTTAAAGCCGAATTCACAATTTAAGAGTTTGCAGAATTTGGAACATTTATTTAAAAATTAACCGAAAGAAACTAACCTTATTTATACTCACGGCGGAGTAAACGTGAGGTTTTCCAATTAAAGGATTAGCTCAGTCCACTATTGTCGTCTATTGCCCTCGAGGGGTTACCAGACGTTCACCAATTAAACTTTAGGGGGAACGTCACGTAACCCCTCCTAGGAAAATAGACGACAATAGTGGACTGAGCTAATCCTTTAATTAGAAAACCTCACGTTTACTCCGTCGTGAGTATACCATCTAAATTTTTCAGATATGTAACTTCCAACATATGCATAAAAATATATGGGTCAATAAATGTCTTCGTGAATTTCAAAAAAATTAATGTGCAAAGTATTAGCCGGTATTAGCTAACAGTTGCGATATAAGTAATCCTGTAATTATTGTTTTTATTTCCGTTGTTAAAGAAATAGGGTGCAGCTACAAGATAAATTCATGTGCCCATATGCCATTCTATCAGATCGCATAAGCAATTAACCTAATTACAATCGCATTATTTGAGGATTTATGGTGCAAATGGTTTCATTTACCTTTGTTTATTGTACGGCAGCCATAGAAATCACTAATATGTAATCAAGCGATTAAATTTCGACTTCTAAAACCTATACAAAACATGCACGGAATAGCTGCTGAACTACAGCTACTTGGAATGACTGCTACCGGTCCACAATACCGCTCCCACTTGCAGACGTGCACACTTGTTCATGCACAATATCTATGTCTTACCTTGACCTTGCTAAATATGTTAGTCAGGTATTTTGGAGTAAATAAAACAATGGTAACTTGTTTGTTATGGTAACATCAAATTAAATATCGTTGGAAGTTTGAGAGGGTATACCTTAGGGACTATAAAGAACAATCAAGCAAGACAAACAAATTCACACTCTGTTGAGCCATTTAACAAGTGACCCCACATATGGGCCAAGCTGTTCATTATTAAATAATAAATCCTAGGAACATTTTTTTATGAATTTATTGATTTCAATTGATTCTCTTAACTGATTCGATTATAACTATGATCTGTTGACAGAATGTCCAATATCGCGTTGTTTGGGTTTTGATCATATTGCAGTAAATGATTGCAGAAATTTGAGGTTTCTGGGTGTTTCAAGCGCTCTATAAATCTAGTGTTAAGAGATCATCGCGTTTGGCCAATGTATACATGTTCACAGTCACCACTCGTGATTTTATAGACACCTGATTTTGAGTTTCTATCCGTACTGTCCTTTAGATGGGACAATTTTGATTTCAGTGTGTTTTGACATGAAAAGTCAACATTAATGTCACTTCCTCAAACTATTAGAAATTTTCCACGTCAAAAAAATTATTTGAAAGTAACAAAATTTTGTTAATTTTTTACCAAGCTACCTTGTAACATACAGCAAAAAACTTTATTGATTATGATAGCCTGCATGTAGATCTTATACATAGCTCCAATTTTTGTAGGTTTACAATTGGTGCAGTTTAAGCGCTGTTAAATTCAACGCGAACCTCACATTAAAATTGCAAGTGCATGGCAGGGAAGCCTGCCTTTCCCATTGCCGATGTTATGCCGCCTTATATGGATATTATACAACTTGGTTATTGATGGCCTCCACATCGAAGAATTCCTAATAGTACATTAACATGCCTTTAAATTTTTCTGAAAACAGCATTTCCAAAAATGTAGCTGCATACATTTGCACCATCATGACCAGAACACATTCCTTGCAATCTGCCAGAAGTTTGGAGATAACTCATAGTAGATATGTCCTGTTCGGTTAGAATTGTGGCGTCAAATGTTTTCAAATATTCATCATTTGTCATTTCATATCCAGTAGAAATATTGTTGTGCACTTTTTTGTTGAATTTCCTATGAATTATACATAACATATATTTGTGCCAGTATATTTACCTAATGAGGTGATTTAAAGGAGAACTGACATGGTTCTGTAAGGTCCGTTGAATCTTGCACAGTTAATAGGTAGCATGAAAGTAACAAGAATCCCATTTACAGAATATTTTTTTTAAATTTTTCACTGAGATATGAATTATTTCATGAAGCCAGATTAGGGCTATTTCCTCGCGTCCGCGGCAAGTAGCATTTCCCCCCTCATAGGATAGCATGTAAAAGTTGACAGGTCGGTACACTTCGTATACCAATTTTAAGGTTCGTCATTGCCTCATCAAACGGAAAGTATACTCGATAAAAAAATTGTATTTTTAAGGGAAGATGATAATATAATACAATGAATAAACTGGCAACATTTCAGGGCATGTTCCAAAACCGTGTCAGCTCTCCTTTAATTGTAATTACCGTTCTGCGGATTCTAAAATGTTCATAATATTTTTCTTAGCTCCAAAAGTGACAGATTGAAATAAATTTGCAATTGGGTAATAATAAAGGAATGCAATACACATTTCATCACGTGTACTCAGTCCACCCTGTTAGTAATAAAAAATTCACATATTTGTACTTGGTTGATCAATTGCATTTGAAAACATCATCACCAGAGTGAAGTTTGTTCTATCCATAGTGTTGTATACGCAATATACTGCAAGAGAATCTCCCTATTTAGACAAAAGCACACATGATGCATTTCCAATTTAGGTGGGAGTAATTAGCTGAAAGTTTTATTACCGGCAGAATTTTAACTTCTTTCAACAGGTCCACTTCATGCTAAAAATGTAATGTAAAGACTGTTTGTATTGCAAATAACTTTACAATATCTCATATGCTACACGTACCTGTAAATTGAAGTCGTAGTTATTATCATAGTCTAACATCGGTAGTTCAACACCATTTCGGAAATGCCGAACATACACTTTTGAAACTAAACATTAATGAAGAAGCTAGAACACATATTGTCGGTACATTGCTACCTA
>JAQFZQ010002860.1:0-12398 GCA_034696005.1 Glomeris marginata | reverse complement strand
TCTTTTAAACGCTTTGGTTTTTCTAAAAATAATTGTGAAGCAAAAAGTGGTGCATTCATCCCCGGTCTCCCCTATAGTTTGATTATTGAGCAAATATTTTAAGTCGTTGACTATTTTGTTTATTAGCATGACTGACAAATATAATGTCCACTATTTGAAGGCGCGATGATTTACTGTTTTTATAGATTCTGAAAACCAAACCTTTTTTGAATATGTGTGACATGGACTGTTTTCGAACTGAAAGTTTGTTTAAATGAAAATAATCACATTAATGGAGAACTGTAAAAATTACAAATTGTTGAACTTACTTCTTTCAACATCTCTTCCTTCAAATCATCATGCTGCACATTGACAAAGGACCCAATCAGGAACAATGCAACAATTATGACCTTCATTCTCTTTCTCTCTAGAGAATTTTGTGAAATCTGAAACAGTTTCCAGCTCTATATATACCGAATATTTGAAAGCGTACATTGCGTGTTACTTGATGCATTATGGGATTTTTGATTTGTAATATATTTGCACGTATTTCCTTTGCACGTGCAGTTTTACAATTGAAAATCCAGGAATTTCTGCTTTTAAGCAAGCATAATACAAAAATGTCCTTCAATGCTTTCATGCACTTGGAATATTGCACGCAGAATAATTGGATACTACATATTATATAAAGTATATTAAGTGCGAGGCTCATTTCAAAAATAAGGACCGATTGAATGGAAACCAAAAGCCAATTAAAGGAAAAAATGTCTAACTTGTTTCAAACAAGTAAAAAAATTGATTTGAAAGACCCCCCCCACATAAATTTCCACCAACTGGGAATGAAAAGTGAAATGAGATGGTATTTTTGGAGAACTTAGATTTTGACAAAAGTCTTATCCCAAACAGAGCATCATGTCCAGGTGAATCTGTCACAGTTTGGCAAATGTAGAATCAGTAGTTTGTTTGCAAAAGGAAAGCTAAATTAATTTAGCAGTAGTTTACATGGTAACGTAATCCTTTTCCATGGAAACGGAAGCGGAAATCTTGAGCGAGTATGGTGTGCATACTGCAACAAAGGGGTTCCTGCGAACAAATAATCAGGCAAACTAACAAACACCAGGGACAGCTGGTGGGGTAGTGGTTAGAGCACTCGCCTTGCACCTCTCGGGTCCCAGGTTCGATACTGGGCCGGTCAAGCATGTGCAAAGGAGTGATCTAGTTATCCTGCCAGTTTGTGATGGGTTTCCTCCAGGTACTCATGGTTTCCCCCGTCTGCTAATTAACTAGATTAACTTAATGGATTTGCTGTGGGCCTGCCAAAGGTTAGAGATGTGCATTGAATTGTCTTGCATTAGAGTCCTGATACTGGTCCTCGGACTGCCTGCAAACAAGTAGGGGTAAAATGCTTGAGTGTGGTAGTTTGGAATTAACGGAGGCCCCCGGGTGAAGACCCTAGCGTAGTGTATACGCCCGTTAGCATACGTAATATTACTATATTACTATATTAACGAACACCACTCACGACGAACTTCAAGAAACTTAGTAAAATACTCTGGAAAACCAGACTGATACGCGTGATGGTAGGGAAACTTGCCCTTGCAAAAGCTGCGAGTCATGTCAAGTGATACCTCAGAATGCCGCATTTCTATGCTGATGCTGCGCTAGTGTAACTGTATCGGTCCACTACGGTAAAGTGGACTCGCTTACCAGAGAACTATATAAGGAGAGGCTCACTCCAGAGCAAGGCAGTCATAGTGCGTCCCCACGCGAGCGGTGCTGTTAGGGAACAGCGCTAATCTCATCGTACAGCGTAGCTCCTCCTACTTTTTGGAAAAGAAGCCAGGGTAGATGGCATCTTCATCATGTATCATTAGCTGGACTGCGAATCCAACTGTTCATAGGTATTTCAAACCTGGCAGCACCCAACACCGTCACAAGACGGAACTGCACATGTGCAGGTGACGTTACAAGCTTCTGATTTGTCTATCATTGTATGACATCATGAGCAGTGTGTGGACTACTGTGTCTTCAGGTGATCCGGTCTGCTTCTTGTAAACTTGCAGATCCGCCAAACATCGACCTGACTCTCATGTGGGGATCGTTTGACACATATGAGGATATGAGATGCAATTACGTCATGTAAAGCATAACAACATGGTGCAACGCAACACTCATGTGGGTATGCACCATTAGTTGCTGACACATAATGCGGCCCATCTGCTTGCTAGGTTTATAACAGTGATATTGGCCAGCCCATATCGCTTGTGTATAGTTTACGAGTAATCTTCAGCGACAAAACACGTGTTACATATTGTACTTGTGCAGCTTTAATTTTTATTTCGCTTTGCAATTAACCCGAGCATGGACGGACCGTTAAAATACAAACATCTCCGCAACTAAAGTGGTTTCCTGGCTTTAGCAATAGGGAATGGCAAAGGTGCTGGCTGCTTCAAGAGGAACTGGGGAAAAGTTTGTTTTTCAGGCTTCTGTTAGAAAATTTACGGTTAGGCTAAATTATTTTTGTTAGGTGGAATTGTTAGGGGCATCACCCATAGCTTTTATATCAGCCTAACCCGCATTTTTCCTACACCAGTGACCATAACTATGATCAGAATAATTTATTCCAAGGGTTGGAATTCTTCCCGTCCTTGCCTTGCCATTTCCACATCTCCATCAGATCTTTCATCTTTTTGGTCATGCAGATCTACAGTGAAAACGCACAATGTTTCAAGTGCCTGGCTGTTATAGGTTGTTCCAGGAAAAGCTTGGCCTCCTTGCACTACCCATTTTGCCGGGAACTCGATAACCGAGCGCGACGCGATATAGGTGGAGACCACGCTTTCCTTGAAACAAGCAGTCACGTTGGTGATTTACATCCGAGATTCTTTGTTCAAAGCACTCGTATTGGGTGATGAACTTCTGGAAGAATTTGGCAAAATGTTTTGTTTCGGCTTTTGGAATTTAGGGTTAGGAAAGATGCGGCAACGTACCAGGTCGCTGGTGGATTCTTCAGCGATGCACTCGTTGAGTATCTCAGTCATTTCTGACTCAACCTGTAAAGAAGCAGATTCATTAGGCCTTATTTAAACCACACTACATGTACCTACTTAATTTCACTGTTTACCGTTTTGTTTGTAATTCCTTCGAAGAGGTAGGCAAAACTGACAGCGTTTATGTTCCTCGTGGCCGGGTCAATCTGATATTTCCAACAGACTTTGCTCAGAATTCTGATAAGTTAATTCATTTATATATTTTACTATACTCACTACATTATGCATTTCGAAGAGGCACATTTTTGTCGTTACCTGTTCATGGTAAATACCAAAGCACTCAAACATTAAGGACTTATAATTAAATTTACTGTAAACAAATAAAGGGTCACTTACATAGTCGCTGAATTCCTTTAATTCCTGTTCATATGTTTCTTTGGTCTCCATTATTTGATCAGTATCCTTTTCTTTTAATTTTTTAAATAATTCTCTTACTGCGAACTTAAATGCTTTACCATAAAGATACAAACTGATGTAATCTTTGCAATGTTCATACCCACTGTGCTGTTCCATCTATCATGGCATTATATAATATAGGTAAAAGACAAGAAACAAAAAATGAAACAGTAAATTTCCATGCATGTAAAATGTATTAAAATATTATGTGGAAAATGCGTTGTACAGTCAAACCACCATTTAACAAACCTCCTTTTAAAGAAAAGACCGCTGTAACGAATTTTTCTTAGAATTTGTTTGGCCACCATGTTAAATTGGTACTATAAAACGTATTCTTTATAACAAATTTTCCTTTGTAAAGAACTAATTTTAGTACACCAACTTGTAAAAATGTTCGTAATCCAAAATTTTAGGTCTATTTCATACATAATGGAGGGTCACGTGACAACAGGCTGCAGGTGGTCCAGTATCCTTTTGATATTGCTTGGAAAAGGGGATAAAGGACTAAGCTAAATCTGCAGATGTCTAGTCAACTTTATAATGTAACAATAAACGCAATTAAGCAGAGAGAATTTTGTCATTGATTGTTTTATTTGATATGTCATTTGTGGTAGAGAGTATTTGCGTTTGTGAACATCATGTTCGTTAAATGGGCACTGTTGAAGGCCAGAAAACGTAACAATAACCAATAAATTAGACCTATTAGATCAAAAGACGGTCTTTTATATGAGCCTTTGTTTGTTTATGTGCGTTTCACAGAAACTTTGCAAAAATTTCGCAAATATTACAATTTGTTTTGCAATTTCAGCAGCAGTACGCTTTACTTTATACAATTTCTAGACTGCATGATCTAAACCTCTAGACATGTGACTTTTCTATATGTTATTCCGCACATCACTGCGTCCCCGGATTTTTGATATCTTTAATAGTTTTTGAGTTATGGTTGAAAAACTCGTTTCCCAAATTGACGCGTTTAAGAACCTTTTTCTGCGCATGCGCGGAACAAGACGCCGCCTGGCCGCCGGGTTCGGAAATTCAGCAGCAGGTGTAGAATGCATGGCGCGAATACGAAAATTCGGTAAATTTCGCACAAAATACGATTTCTCCTCGGGAAACTGAACCAGTTTGGTTTATTACGGCCATTTCCGATCGAATCTTTACACGAGGAACGCAGCAATAATTATTTCGCACGATTCCCGTGTGTTTAAGCGATCGGCACGGCACAACAAATAGGTCGGGTGAAAGCTTTCACCCCAGTTGCTTTAGTTCACTAGCCCCTGTTAGATGGCGCGCGCGCATTCTTAAACCGGTCAATTGCCAACAAAAATGATTTTTCATTCATTACTCAAAAACTATTAAAGATATCAAAATTTTGTGCGACGCAGTGATGTGCGGAATAACATTTAGAAAATTCACATGCTTAGAGATTTATATCCAAGTGTTCATTAGGTACTTCTGAAGCCACTATAACCGAGTTCGACTGTAGCTTGATTATTGAGCAAGTATTTTAAGTTGTTGACTGTTTTGTTTATCAGTATGACTGACAAATGTAATGTCCATGCAATATTTGATAGTGCGGTGATTTACTGGTTTTATAGATCCTGAAAAACCAAACCTTTTTTGTAGTATATGGATAACAGGGACTGTTTTCCATCTGAAAGTTTGTTGAAATGAAAATAGTAATCACGTTATTGGAGAACTGTAAAAATTGCAAATTGTTGAACTTACTTCTTTCCTTATCTCTTTCGTCAAATCATCCTGCTGCCCATTGACAAAGGCCCCAACTAGGAACACTGCAACAATTAACACCTCCATTCTGTCTATATATCTGTGAATTTCTATTTCTTCAATGTGATTCTAGAGATTGGTGTGAAGTCTGAAACATTTTCCAGATCTATATATACTGAATATTTGAGACATACATTGCGTGTTACTCGATGCATTATGGGATTTTTGACCTGAAATGTATTTGCACGCATTTCCTTTGCATGTGTAGTTTTACAATTGGAAATCCAGGAATTTGTCCTTCATAACTTTTGTGCACTTCGCATACTATACTATCTGATGGAAATAAATTGAAAGCCCACCCAAGCCTCGCCTAATAAGGAACAGCCAATAGAATGAGCCGAGGGCATAGTACCACACGAGGCCGCTGGGGATGCGTGCCCATGCCTTATTAGCCTTCTACTATACTGTTTCCAAGCGTTTTCGCCCTGATGAAGGATACATATGCGTATTTACGCTTGGGAATTTTAAAGAGCGTTTTATACAATGAGTTTTGGAATAATATCAGTGAATGTAAGTTTATTTCAATGTAGCCTACATATTTCTATATTTTAATTCTACTTGACTATACTTAATCTTACCTTTTCCGTCATTTGTCCATGTGCAGATGTCACTGTGAGTTTTGCTAATAATTAAACGGTACGCGTTTTCTTGATTAAATAATCGTTTTTTCGAAACATATCCGTGAACATACTGAAAGTTTGTTCGAATTGAAATATTTATCATTCTATAGAAGAGCTGTAATTATAAATTGCAATTTGTTGAACTTACATCTTTCAAACGTTCTGTCAAATCTTCCTGCCCTTTCACAAAGGTCCCAACCAGAATCAGAGCAACAAATAAAGACCTTCATTCTCTCTATATCTGTGAATTTTAACTACGTCATAGATTTATGAGAAAGGTATTTCGAGCATTTTCATGTTCTATATATACCAAATATTTCAATGAATATTGCGTTTTTCTCGTTGCAATATGGGAATACATTTACACGCATTTCCTGTGTACTATGTAACACTACAATTGGAAATCCAGAAATAACTACCCTAAACAATGCCTGATACTAAAATGTCCTTCGATATTTTGTGTATTTGGAATACATATTGTAGAAATATTTCCTCTACTTTCTAATTCAGTGTAATGTCTATAAAAATATAATTGAAATAGCTACATCACTGGTGTTTTATTTCCATGTAATCAATTTCCAAAATGACATTCAGTATGTATTGTAAAACATTCTTAAGAATCAGTTACTCTTTGGCTTTTTCCCTGTCCTTGCGGTCCCACAATTTAATCTCCTCCTTCAGCATTTTATAGCAGTTCTACAATGAAAAAGAACAGTGTTTCAGGTGGCTGGTTGTTGTAGTTTGTTCCAGGATAATCATGGCCTCCATGCCCCACCCCCATTTTGGCATGAACTCGATAACTGAGCGCGATACGATGGAGGTTGAGACCACGCTTCCCCTGAAACAAGCAGTCACATTGGTGATTTACATCAAAGGATTTCCTTGCAAAGCAGTCTTCTTGGTTGATAAATTTCTGGAAGAGGTTATAGCATTTAAGTTTATGTTGAATTTATTTTGAATTTTACGGTTAGGGAAAATGTCAGAACGAACCAGTTGGCTTTCGGGTTCTTCAGCGATACAGTTCTTGAGTATGGCAGTCAGTTCTGTCTTAACCTGTAGATAATCAGGTTAGTTAGGCTTTATTTAAAAAGAATTCGTTAAATGTCACTGCTGACTTTATCATCTGCATTTGTATCTGTATCGATGAGTGCAGTGAATTTTTCAGCGGCTATGCTCTTCGTTTCTGCGTCAACCTGAAATTTTGAATTGTTATTCTGCCAGAATTTCCTCAGGATTCTGAGGGTATTATTTAGGATTTCACTCACAACACCCAACTTCTCCAAGGCACACGTGTGTTTCTTCATGTGTTCATACTAAATACGCACGTAGGGTTACACTAGTGTTCGATGAGGTTGACAGTATGGAAAAAAGGATCACTTACAAATTTACTGTATTCTTCAAATCTGCGTTTATATTTTGCATTCTCAAATAATTCTTTCAGTACTTGATTGAGTTGTTCGTCAGTAAAAATGGAACTAGCTTGTAAATTCTTTGCAGTTTCCATACAACATTGAAATCTGGTCCAATTATCATGGCATTGTAAAATATAGGTAAAATTCAAGCAGCACTAAATGCAACAGTAAAGCTCCGTGCGCGTAAAATACGTAGACCACATAGCAAAAGTGAATCAATGAAGAAGTGAAAGGCATATAGGGGAATACTAAAACAAATTGGCATTAAAATAACTTTATAACTTGCTACTAAAAACATGGAACAAAACTGCCATAGCACAACATGGGAAAAAAGAGCACCTGGTGGCAAAAACAGGCGCTACGAAAGGGGTTCCACATGCCCTTAATTTCCTAACGTATTTGTAATTAGTTATTTTTGGAATTGTTGGTGCTGATAATTATAAAAGTTACTAATTTCAATTCAAAGATATTTTGCATATTAATACAAATGTCGACTATTTGAAGAAGCAACACAAAGATTTACTGTTTTTATCGATTCTGTAAAAACGTAACTTTTCTCATCATGAAATCGCAGGAATGGCCATTCCACTGAAAGTTTGTTCAAATGAAAATAATAATTACACATATGGAGAACTGCATAAATTGTCATTTGTTGAACTTACTGCTTTTAGCATGAGTTGAGACTTATCATCCCACTTATTCGCAAAGGTCCCAACCAAAATCAGTGCAGCAAGTATGGCCTTCATTCTCTCTGTATCGCTGTGCAATTTGAACTCGATTCCACGTTGGATTATAGAGAAGGATATGAAATTTAAAATATATTCCAGCTCTTTAAATACCCAATATTTCAATGCATATTGCGAGTTTGTAGATGCATTATGGGATTCTTACCTTGGAAAATATTTACACGCGTTTCCTGCGCATTTTGTAGCATTTGTACAATTGGAAATCCAGGAATTTATGCATTTCTATAATGCATAATGACTTTCAATACTTTTGTGAATTTGGAATATTGCAGAATAATCAGATATACATATTAATAGCATATTTTTTATCAGTTAACAAAAGGATGGATATTGTTGTAATATTTCCTGTACTTTCTATTTCTGCGCAATGTCTGTACAAGAAACTTCGGTTACAATCAACCAATATGGGTGGTCCCTTCGAGTTGACTATAAACAGTACAAAATACCAATATTACGTTGATGAGTCCAAATCGTGGATTTGTATCGATACGTGATACATAATCACGTTTCAGTTTCGTATGTTGCAACTGCATTAATTGTACTATAATTTATTGTTATGATTATCCAATTGCATCATGACAACGTGCATATAAGTAAAAGTACAAAAACAATTCATGAAACAGTAAATCTCCACGCAAGAAAAGTTAATGAAAATCCTTCTGTAATGGAAAATGTAGTAATTTGTTTTACTATACTGAAATCACACTCAAAGTTGCACTATGTTGTGGTGGTATAATCCTTGGTATAATGGAGTTAAACGACATAATTATGAGTGGTTCTAACAATGAGGCATTTATGGTCGTTGTTATCCACACCATAACGTGTAATGTAACTCATCTTCATTGGTCAAACACTCGTAATTATCTTATCTTCCCTTTTCACAAACACATACGGGTGCAACTTTGAATGCGGTTGTAGTATACAGGGCGAGTGAAAAGTATAGTTCCATTCATTTATTTCTGAAATGGTGAGTTGCACAATGTTCCTGTTTGTTTATGGGATAGGAAGTGATATGTGGGGAATCCGAATATCATATCGCATGTGACCTATGACGTCATCATCAAGGTTATTCCAATTTTATGTTTTGAACCGTAGCAGTTAGGACCCTAGTTCCAATTTGAAAGTTGTAGGGAACCATAAAATTAGTCTAATGAACCGTGTTCCATAATTTCTGTGTTACACTGTGAATTTATTTGCATTTATCCCTGTTGTGACGTCTTTTCCCCAGCCAATAGCAAGCAAGTTTCGCTATCCGCTCCCCCTGTCTATGCACCAAAAAGCTTTTGAATGCAGGGCTATTGCATGGCTTGTTCAAACCTATTTTTTATTGGCATGACAATCCATTACTGCAATGACAAATACAATATGCATTTCAACATATTCTTAACAATTACAATAGTTAATACCAATGGTTGGGTTTATTAATAATTATTATTGCCAGGCCTTATCGTTGTTGCTATGGATACATGGCCTTCTGGCTCTCGGTCATGCAAATCTACAATGTAAAAAAAAACCGCAATGTTTAAAGTATGTGCCAAATATTCATAGTTGTAGTTAGTTCCAGGGTAAGTGTGGCCTCCATGCCCCAACCATTTTTCCGGGTACTTGATAACCATGCGCGATACGATAAAGGTGGAGACCTGGAGACCACGCTTGCCTTGAAACGTGCCGTCATGTGGGTGTTACCATAACGGATCTTTTATTGAAGCAAATGTCTTGGTCGACAAATTTCTAGAATATGTTATATTTTAGTTTGGGGATTTGAAATGTAGGCTTAGGATAAATTACTGAACGCACCAGTTTGTAGACGGATTCTTCAGCGACACAGTCCTTGATTAAGGCAGTCAAGTCTGCTTTAACCTGTAAATATGTGGGTTCACTAGGCATTATTTAAGTGAGTAGAATTAATTGACTTTTACTGTTTACGGTTTCGTTTGTAATCCCATCGAAGAGTGTGGTGAATTTTTCGGAGTCTATGCTCTTCGTTTCCGCGTCGAACTGAAATTTCGAACCGGTATAACTGCTAGATTATCCCCAGAATTCTGAGGGTTTTAATTTTAATTTGACATACAACACCCAACTTCTCCATGGCACAGAAATGTTTCTTCACTTCTGGGCTCTAAATACCCACAAAGGACACATTGCTAAGGATCCAATTGGATGCAGGCAATAATTTGTCACTTACAATGCTAATGTCTCCATCAAATCCATCTTTTTCGTTTGAATCCTTGAATGCATACTTCTCTCTCAATTTCTTTAATTTTTCGTTCATTTCTTTATTGTATTGTTCAACAGTGAAAATGGAACTTGTGAAGTTTTCGCAGACATCATACATATCGTAAATCTGTTCCAGTTATCATATACGTGCGGTATATTAATTTGAAATTCAAGAAACGATAATTGAAACAGTAAATGCCCATGCAATAAATGAAAAGGTTATTTTCTGTCTGAAAATGAAGAAATTTCTTGAGCTATACTGAAAACGCGGTCAAGGTTGCACCATGATATAGCCATGAAAAAGGGGACGATGAGATAATTGCGGATCTGTTGACTAATGAGGCATTTTTAATTGATGCTAGAAGAACACAAATATGTAATAACTTCTTCCTCATTGGTCAAAACACACGTAATTATCTCGTCTTCGCCATTTCAACAACACGCCGCCGTGCAACTTTGAACGTGGTTTCAGTATACGTAAAATTTGTCCTATTAATTTCCCAACAGGATGGTAATGGTTGATTTTTGGTCTAGAGGTGCTGATTATGAAACAAGTTGCTAATTTTTATTAGTGAGTATTTGTGAGTATTAGTGAGTATTATTGTTATTCATACAAATTTCGGATATTGTACATATTTTTTAATTATTATTTAAAACCAAACCTTTGTAATAAGTGAATAACAATGACTGCTCTCCATCTGAAAGTTTGTTAAAATGAGAATAACAAATACATTATTGGAGAACTGCATAAATTGCGATTTGTTGGACTTACTTCTTTTTTCGCCTGTTCCGTCATATCTAACTCTCCATAGACAATGGACCCAACCATAAACAGTGCAATTATTACAAATATCATTCTTTCAATATCACTGTGAATTTTAACTCTATCTAACTCTGGATTTTGGAGAATTATGTGAATTTCCAGCTCAATATATACAGAATATTTCAATGCATGTTGCGTGTTTCTCGTTGCGTTATGGGATATGGTTTGGTTTAACATTTGTATATGTATTTCCGGTGCACTATGTAGGATTGTGCAATTGGAAATCCGGACATTTCTGCATTCAAACTAGATGCATAATGCAAAAGTGTCCTTCACTTTTGTGTATTTTGAATATTTCAGAATAATGTAATATTATAATAAACATATTTCCTAGCAGTTAACAAAAGGATTTACGCAGCGATGAACTTTCAAATACAGGAATATTGCCAAGTTCAAACCCCATTTTTTAATTTTTAATTCCAATGACAATTACTGCAATTACATACAGTATGCATTCCAACACATTCCTTATGATTATAATACTTCAAAAGTGGTTAATCTCACAGTGGCTTTATTTTTGCTATATTCGCGCAACTTCTATTTTCCGCGAAAAGTTACGCACCACAAAATTTTCATAACCTGTAGTAGTACTACATAAGTATATACTGTAATAATGCTGCCATACCGCGAAAATAAAGTCACCGTTAAAGGTCTAAAATTAATTTACCGCAAAAACTTAGCCACATGAAATCCAAGTCGTTTAAAATTACTGCGTTCCAAGGGTGGGGGCTTATTTCCTGACCTCGCCTGTATTAATTACGATAAAACTTCTTGTCCTCTTCGGTTATGCAGATCTAGAATGAAAATGCGCAATGTTTCAAGTGCCTGGTTTAGTTTCTCGGTAAGCGTGGTCTCCATGCCCCAAACCCCCAATTTGCCAGGACATCGATAACTGAGCTATAGCCGGTCCACAGTCAACCTTGAAGCAAAATGTTAACGCCTTCTTTTTGGAATGCTTGCATTGGTTGATTCAGCAACCAATGATTGAGAAACCACGCCGATTTGTATTACTCACCTATGCTGTGGGTGTCAATTTTCCTTCTCCATCTTGGTGAGTAATACAAATGGGCGTGGCTTCTCAATCATTGGTTGCTTCCTCACCAATGCAACAATTGCCAAAACGAAGGCGTCAACATTTTGCTTCAAGGTTGACTGTGGACCGGCTATAGATACGATGGAGGTAGAGACCGTGCTTTCCTTGAAACAAGCCGCCATCATTTTGGTGATTTACATCAAAGCAGTTTCTGTCAAAGCACCAGTTTTGGTTGATGAATATCTGGAAAAGGTTAGAATTTAAAGGACAATTGTCACGATTTTGTAACCCCCCTCAAAACTAATATCATTAAAATAAGACGTAAATATAGACA
>JAQFZQ010002859.1:0-12399 GCA_034696005.1 Glomeris marginata | reverse complement strand
AATGGTGCAACTAAGGTGCATATCCCTTTTAAGGAACGTACTTGCACCTCTTCGATACCTTTATTTCTTACAGTGTATGAACATTCATGTCTACAAAACGTTTTCAAGATTTTGAACCAATGAGCACATGGTTGGGTGCTGCTATACCCTTATAAAAGCAAATTCAATCACCTCAAGCAGAACAAATGTGCTGCTTATAAGGGAACTGTCCTAATAAGTGGAGCCCTTATATTATGTGCTATAAGGCGGTTAAAACCAAGAGTGCATGAATGGTAAAAGTGTGCGAAATCCATACGCCCTATTGATGGAACTGTGTCTACTGTGTCGCGCCTACTACGCCATCTCTTGATAAAAAATTGAACCTCTGAACGGGATTGGTCACGCGGCACCAACTCAAACTATACTATTTTTCAGGGTAAGAGCATACCAGATGCCCTTCCCCTCCCCGTATAAACAGTATGACGAGGGGAGGGGCAACTGGTAGTTTTGTATTGGGAGGGGGAGGGGCATCTGTTATGCTCTTACCCTGAAAAATACATAGTTCCCCCTCCCCAGAAAATATCCGTTTTTAACTCATCCAAGCAAAGTAATGGAGATAAAATTACAGTATAGAACCTCGTTAATACGTCTTAAACGGAGTGATGACTTAAACGGAGTCAATAAAAAATCACACCCTTAAATTGAATATTTAATATGCAAATATTATTAAATGTCATAATTAGACAAAGAAATTGTTAATTACCGTCTGAGTTCGTTTAACAGATACATGTGTAATCCTATTTTCTAAAGAGCACAGTGCAGAGAACAATTCATCATCACAATTTTATATTAGTATATAATATACCCTAATTAAAACAGCTGATTTTCCCGTTTAGTTAACAATTTTAAAAGTATAGGCGCCATTATTGCTAAATTTATATTATGTAGGCCTACCGGCATTTTTCCAAGACGTCAAATTAATTGCTATTTGTAATTAGCATATTTGTAAAATTTACTTTTTATACTTTAATACTATGTTAATTTCAACTGACCACTAATGATTGACTGCACAAAATTGCGGTCAGCTTGACAGAGTAATGAAGTTGACCAGCATAAAAAAAGTGACAAATTTTGCAGATTCCTCTGTATTTTTTCACAATTGGTATATAATATATTCAAAGGAATGGTAAATAATTAGCGAAAACATTTAGGAGTAAAGTGGAACTTTTAATTTTTATTATTGGATAAAAAAGAATTTGGAGCCAACTGAAATATATTGAGGTTGTCCGATGGATTAAGCGGAGAAAATCCCTATTGGGTCTGAAAATTATTGATCAATACAGCGGTCTTGACGAATTATCCAGGTGTCTAATTAACGAGGTTCTACTGTAATTTAAAATATAAAAAAGTACAAAATGGATAATTTTGTGGTGGTGTATAATAATATAATGCACCCTGGATTATTTTTAGTGCTCGTTTATTGTGAATTATCACAACTGGGAAATTTCACAAAAAGTAAAGCATTTCAAAAACCGTTATTGTGACCAATGTCTAATTTTGGGAACAAACTATTGTTATGCACATGGTGAGTCAGCTAACTTTTGCATGGTTGGTAATTAGCATATGAATGCAAACATCAAAAAACAAGCATGCAAACCTGATGTACACATTGGGGGACATCTGCTCATGTGTACTTTCGAAAACACCATCAGGGTGTTCGAAAATGTAGAATTTTTATCATGCAAGGTAACCACGTAGTATGAATTAGGGAAGTTATGCGCACATCTAGCTGGTTCGGAAGTGAAAAAAGATTTAAAATATGTACGATGAAATGGAGCGCAGATAACGACGTTCGAAAAACTACAATTTGCCTGAACGTTGGCAGCACAGCAACGCTTCTTATGCGTTGCAGGGAAAACCATTTCATTCAGCATTGCCAAACCGTCATTTACTGAAAGTTAACTATGAAATAAAGTTGCAAACAAATCACTACAAACAAAACATAAAAAACTCAATACTTTAACGTAAATGTTCAAATGCTTGCTATTCATAGCAATACACATCTGTGCCCGGGATATGACATAAGCCCTTATCGTGTCCGTCAGTGCCTCTTTGTAATGATTTGTTTTCAACTTTATTTCATAGTTACCTTTCAGTAAATGACAAATTGGACAATTTTGAATGATGTGCTTTTCCTTGCAATGCATACGAAGCGGTGCTGTGCTGCCAACGTTAACGCAAAGTGTGGTTTTCGAACGTCGATATCTGCGCTCCATTTCCTCGTATTTTCAATATTTTTTCACCTTCCAAACCAGCTAGATAAGCGCATAATTTCCCTAATTTATGCTAACTGCCTATCTTGAAGGTTAAAAATTCCACATTTTTGAACGTCCTGATTGTGTGTTCGGAAGTCCTCAAAGTGCACATGAGCAGGTGTCCCCCAACATGTACATCATGTTTGCATGCTTGATTTCATATGTTTCCATTCATTTGCCGAATACCAATCATGCAAAAGTTAACTGACTCACCCTGTATAGCTATAGACTACTTTGTTGCAATTTATGTAAATCTAAACATTTCCAATCCAAATAAATTGTGATACCAACACATAATCAAGAAACAATTTTTATAATTTTCAAAAATAATCTGGTATAATGTAATGCTCAATAACGTTGAAGCTACTGCAATGCACGTTATTTTAAACCAAACATTATTTCGAAATTCCCAAAACTAACGTTCCGAACTTACTTTATAACATCAATGTCGACCCATTTTCGAACATTGCTTACAATATGCAAACGTTATTAAAAACGAAATGCTATACTGCTAGCTGTTGCATCATGTCCTCCTGTAATTCCTTATATTTTTGCTGAGAAATACTTTTATTAAACTAAATGAATAACAGCAGATATCCGAGCAGCAGCACAATGCTCATTGCAGTGACGTCACAGCAGCGCTTCTACAAATAGCCACTGAAACTAGGTGGTAAAACGTATATTTTATAAGGAGAGCCAATATATACAGAGATTTCACTGTAGCTAGGGCTATGTCTATGTTAAGAAGCCAGAAATGGCACTGTAAAGCTTAGCGAGCTAAGTCATTCTACCCAACTCTAATTCATTGGGTAATTACATTCTTTAATGCAGCGCAGGCTCCGTTCAAAAAACTGAGAATGAATGCATAAAATTTTCTATACAATTTAACATTAGCTATCTTGAAACTGTCACATTGTTCCACGTACCCGGCAGCCAAATACGTGCAGTGAGACAATTGTGAAGATAATATAGGTCTATGTACATGCTAATAAAACCGAAAAAAGAACGATATTACTCTTTTGCGATTTTGCTTGTAATGAAGGTTTATAGGGCAAAATTAATGATGCGCCCAATATGATGGCGGTATGTGAAGTATTATGAATGAGATTTTAAGCCGATGCATGTGTTTCTTTTTTCATTTTCCTTCATTGCAAATGCCGTTGTTGAGCTAGTGGAATTAAACGTAACAATATCCTCGCATCGATCCACACCTTTATCATGTCGCCAACATGGATTTAGCAAATGTTACTCTTGCACGTTGTAATCCTTATCAAATTAATTCTCACCTTTTCCTCAACTTCAAAATGACGTGATCAGGGAATTTTATTCATTGGCATGTCTCACAGGCTGCATGTAATAATTCTTTTGTAAAATGAATTATATCGCCATGTACGTACATGATGCTTATTGCAGACCATCTGTACAGTGATGGCCCATTGAGAGCCAACAGAACATTCTGCAGCAAAAATTTGTTTACCAGTTAGCGTCTCAGGCCCTTTTAGGAAAATTACATATGTGCAAATCCCATGGGAGATATCACTTTCATTTTTTCTTACTCAGGTTTCCGAAAATGGTTCAAGATGGCTGAATGAACTTTGCCAAAAACAATATTTGAACAGAAATCCCCAGCGTATGTTATTTGCACGACCTCTTGAATTCATTTTGAAATATGAAACATAAAATGAAATTCCATCGAAATGCCAGTTCGATTTATTTGAACATGACATGAACATTTTAAAGAAGTCGGACTTAAAAAATTTTATATACAATAGTATCGATTTTCCTGCGATGACAGGATTGACAAGGGTTAAAAAATGATAAACGAAAACCCGGATAATACATAATTATTGGATGGAAATAAACGTATATAAAAGGTGTTGGACATGAAAAATTTCATCTCATCGATTCGGACAGTATTGTGTAAGAATTCATAATGGTCTTAAAAATATAAATATTATATATAGGTTGAGCCTGTATTGAGGTAGTCCGAAACATTAACACCCAGTATAACATGCGGCAATAACATATGGTGAATGACTCAGTATCTTATATGCACGAGCATCTATCTTACAATACATATTGTTTCAGCTGTGTTTAGGTAAATGTCTCAATGTGGCGAGTGTCTGCCATCAGACAAGCAACGTGTGCATGCAGACAGATATAACATTGTAGCGCATATGTATATGTCAATGAATAAAAGAGTTCTGCTATCGATTGGGCAAAAACGGTTTCACCGCCGCACGGACTATTACAACAAGATTAAAGAATTGATGCAGTATTTTTCAAATTTGTGGTTGGTTTCTGGAGCAGTGAATGGCTACGAACTTTATGATAACTGATTGGATGCTGTGTTTTATCACTGTTGTATGCTCCATTGCAATCTAACGGTGCACGTTACTGGTAGACGCTCGTCATTTTCCTAGACACATTAATCCATAATATGCAACATGACACAACTTGTGATATGTTGACCCAACACATTTGTGGACAAAAACGTACGTGCATGAATAATTGTATAGAAAACCATTATATTCAGTTCACGAATTATTGTGCCAAACATACTTTGTACAGCCCCTCATAACTATGCAAAATAAACCAATGCAATAATTGTGCATGAAAATGTGAGTGCAAAAACAAATATGCACAATATGTTATGCACACATTACTTGCACAGTTCTAAACAATTACGCAAAAGAAAGTCTGGACTTAAGAAAGCACACTGGCAAATAACGTGTGCAAGATATTTTATATGATGCTGTGCATAATTGTGGTACGATAATATCACCTGGAAAATAGTTTGAAAGGAATAATGATCAACTTTGCACAACTTATTGTACATATATTATTGTGCACATTGATAGTGTGTGCAAGATATTATGCAAGGTCGTCATTAATTATACTGACAACAAAGTACTCCAGCGAAACGAACTACTGTACATACATGTTATTAACAGTTTTTATCTGCATACAATGTAGCTAAACAACTGAACCTGATGATCTGATTAAATTAATATCAATGAGACAGTTGTACGTATGCATCCTTTTACAAAATGTAAAAAGGGGTGTGAATGAGTGACAACATCTTAAAACGTCACCATTTGCAAACAACTCCCACTTATTGGTGTTGCCTATTGGTCAACCTATATTGATTGACTAAATTTAAGAAAAGAAATCAGACTTAATTAATATTGGCTCACCACCACAAGTGGTTGTAGTGGCGGTTGTGATGGGCCACCAGATGTGGAGGACCACAACACCATAACATATCACATGCGGTGGTGGAATTTCCAACAGGGTTGTGCATTACAATTTCTGCACAAACATGCATATTTGAGAAGAGAACCTTCGGCACAATTATGTGTGCATAAAAAGTAACCAAATTGCTGCACAGTTGTGCACAGTGGTGTGCATACAAATTTATGCACCTTGTGCACAATTTTGCAAATATAGGTTGGGGCAGTGAAACTTTCTTTTTTCAATGGGACATGGTGAAGCAAGGGGTGGTAGTGGAAGCCACTCAATGATCGCATTGCAGCGTTTACCAATACAAAATATTGTTCCTGACCAGGGGAGCCCACTACAAGATTGATTGCCAGGCGGAAGCAACAATTCAAGGGGGAATTTTGTAATGAAAACGAAATTCATGCTGCACTGCAATGATGCCTTGTGAAAAGTAGGTTTCGACGGCAAATGCAGAATGCTCTCTTGATCAAATCATTTTTATGGCTGAAGAGGGTTGGGGAACAAATTTCCAGACCATCACACTGTTATGAGACCATCCCTGCCCTTCCACTACCACTCCCCATCGAAAAAAGAAAATTTCACTGCCCCACCCTATAATTTTTATTCTGGGCTAGGACATATAGCCCTTCATACTGGATTCAGAACTCTGGAAACTTCTCAAACTGCCGACGAACAGATGTAAAGCGGGAAGCTGCATTCGGGTAGTTATCGGATGTGAGGTGGACATCGGGTTTCCACGGTAAAGCCACGATTCCACAGTTGTGCTGGATTGTGAAATTTCATCAGATTGTTCCAAGACTTGCTTGTTACCGTCCGATGTTGGTTGGTAGCACATGTAAACTCATTCTAACCCATGCAGGTGAGTCCACAGAAAGGGTGCGAATGTTGATAATACACATTCTTTGCTGCTTGCTAATTGAAATGCTGGATTAGTCAAAGTTGTATGTAAATTGACATTTTCTGTAAAAATGATTTACATTTGTGAAAAAATATCCAAGTTGGTTAGGTTACAACTGAAAGTAGAACAAGTGTAAATAAAACAGAATGCAGTCAATGAATTGTGCCTCTTTGTTATTAACCACACCACAATCAATAGCATCTGATAATGCTTTATGTGCCGTCATTCACTGGTGGTCATATGCTGTGTTCGTGTAGCACCGATTTTCTTATTGCCTCATACAGACTTACTGCAAGGAATCCCCCACAATAAATGTGCGAATACAATTTTGCAGATCAAATGAAGTGGTAGTAGAACGGTCCATGTCTATGTATAGCATTTCAATTGGCAGGCAATCTCTGTGGAGGACCACTCGACCAAAAGGCCTATGGAAGAGGCCACTTTAAAGGGAATGGGGGAGTAAAGTTAGAGGGGAAAGAACTGTTCCTAATTTAGGATGTTGAGAAAAACAGAGCAATAAAATCAGTCTATGTTTTCAAAGCCAAAGCGAAACAAGCAAAGCGAGTGTTGTGTTCTTTTCTTTATGTGGAAATCTCCCCATAAAATGGTGCCGAAACCCGGGATAAGAGCTAAAACCACCAGGCAGGTGCTTCTAAGATGCACCTGGATGCTCCGATTGTCTGCTGTGCAATTTGAATGATAGCAGAAGGTTTACGATTTAGGCCTAGCCTCTAAAATTTGCTCGACTGCGGATAATTAGACTTCCGAAGCTTGTCACTGGATCAACTGGTCACCCCACGTTCGCCTGAAGCTGTGCAGCGCTGTTCAACTGATAACATTAATAACAATCTGCAACTTGCTGGTGGATGCTATCGCTAATTGTGAGTTTTTCCAACGTTATGATGCCGGCCAATTGACTTCCGGACATTTCGTCGCCACCACTGTGACGCTGACCAATTAACCTCCGGACATTTCGTCGCCACCACTGTGACGGTGGTGTTATGTCTCATCACCTGGCCTTTACAATGCTCCTATCTCTTTCTGCCTCACACAACTGACTTGAACTATTGACATCTTCAGACTTCCCATCTCCCGACAAAAGATTGCCAATACCTCCGGATCCGACGCGTCTACAGTTGAGCAGCCCGTACTAGCTACTACCACTGCAAGACGCAAGCCCACAACTGCCCGAACTGTCGTCACCCGTCAGACGAACAGGATCAATACCATAGCAGAATCAGCAACTGACGATAACCTTGAACTATTCTGAGATATGCTGGTCGAAGAACTCACTGAAATGAAAGCCCTTGATGAATTTGTTCCATGAGACCATGACCGATGCGGAATACGAGTCCGATGTTCCCGACTGTGAAGAGCGCACGGAAGCAGCCAAACGAGCTATCCAGAAGGCGACCCGAACCTTAAGCAGACTTCAGCTAGCAGATGTGCATCCAGCGACTCTTCCATCCCGGGACCAACCATCACAACAGTACCAAGGGACCCTCATCAAGACGAGGCTTCAGACACTTGTTATAGAACCGTTTGATGGCGACATCTCGAAGTGGCAAAGATTCTGGGAGCAGTTTTCCGCTTCTATCAATGGGAACCCTTCCGTGGCCACAATGGACAAGCATGTTTTCCTCAGAAGTTATCTCCGAGGCGAACCACAGCGCCTTACCGCGGGCATAGCTATCTCCGCTACGAGGGAACGAAGACACTTCTACGCCATAAATATGGAGATGAAAACCGTATCATCCAAGCCCATATCGACTACCTAGAGTCTATCTCCCCGCTAGTGAGCGCGACAGCAAGTCTTTGAGCGATCTGTTCATTGACTGTAACAGCCGAATCGAGTCACTCTGCGCCCTCGGTGAGGACATCAAGGCACTTGGCAGAGTGAATGTCGAAAATCCTAAGAGTATTTCCAGATACCATTTGTCATCACTGGATCGTTCATGCTACCAGACATGGGCTAAAAGAAACCGACCTCGACGAACTCCTCCTGTTTCTCCAAGTCGAAACAGAAAGTGCTCTAGCCACGGCTCGTATCAAAGGAGAAACGGCTAGCTGCAAATTTCTGGAAGATGGAGCGGTTACTTCGAAGAATACGAAGTCTGCAAAGCCACAGCCTCAGAACTATGCGACCGCCGAGCCGACGGCAACAGGGCCTACAAACCACACTCCTTGGTGCGCTTTCTGCGACCACACCAACCACTTCAGCCAAGACTGTTCCTCGGTGCAGGAATCACATGAGAAGTCTGAGAAACTTCGTGACGACAACCGCTGCTTCCTCTGCCTGGGCAAAGCCCACAGTGCTATACGTTGTCACAAATGAGGACTCTGGAGGTACAGAACCTGCAAGAGAAACCATCATCAAGCTATTTGCGAAACTCCGAACCCAGCACCAACGCCTGCTCTAACTGTTGCTCCGAATGTTACTCCGGCACCCGCGGTGACACCGGATACAGCGAACAAACTGGCCTCTTCAACCACCGTTGGGAAAATAGATACGGTTCTCCCTTCATTCACATACCTCCAGATAGCCAGGATCAGCGTTTCAGGCCGAAATGGACTACACCAGCTAACCTGGTGTGTGCTGGATGCCGGCAGCCAGACCAGTTTTGTCTCCGCCGCACTCATAGACAAACTACAGTTGGAGGTGGTGGATGACCAGGAAATAGCAGTCCGAGCCTTTGAGACATCAGAAGTAAGTAGGGTGCACTGAAGAATAGCCTGCGTCAACATAGCCAGCTCGATGTCTGAATTCCGTACAAGCATCTTGGCGTTTGATTCACGCAATCAATATTTGCCACATCCGACTGTGCCGAAAGTAGCTCATACTTATGCAAGCTACCATGACTTACTGCTTGCTGATCCAGCAGATCCACACGACTTGCCCATAGAATTCCTGATTGGCTCAGATTTCTATTGGAAGTTTGTCAAAAAATACAGTCCTGTGCCAATCACTGAAACACTTGTTCTCCTTCCGTCCCATCTGGGTTGGATTCTACACGGGACAAAAACACATATCATTGCTCAAACCGTGCAAGTAAACAATATCTGCGCATCCAGGTCCCCTTTTGAGGAGCACCCACACAGCCTCTGGGACCTTGATACCATCGGAATCAAGCACAATCCACCGGTATCCCTGGGGGCCCAGAACCAGAAACTTCTAGACAACGTTGTAAAAAAAATTCAAATCCGCAATGGTAGCGCTGTTGTTTCCCTTCCATAGAGGTCGGACAGGACGCTCACTTCTGATAACCGACACAATGCCTACCGTTGCTTCACTGCCCTTGGGAACAAGTTTCGACGGCAATATGAAGATGCCATGTCTGCATATCTAGAGCAAGGGCACATAGAACGGGTACTTGATGATGGCCCCACTCCGGCTCGTCTGTACAACCACCTTCCGCACCAGGCTGTTATTCGCCCGAAGCGGCAGACAACTCAATGGCGCATCATCTTTGATGGCTCTTCGCATGACCGGAACTCGATATCACTCAATAACGCCTTGGAAGTTGGTCTCAATCTTCTTGCTGATATCGTCACTACCCTATTGTGCTTCCGCCTCCACCGTCAGGCTCTCATGGGTGATGGTAGCAAAGCTTTCCTGCTAATAATCCTCGCCGTGGAAGACCATGATGTAACCCGCTTCTTCTGGTATGAGGTAGTGGAGACTTCAGCTGGTTCCTTTGTCTACTCTGACCACGTCGTGGCCTATCGGTTCACCAGAGTCCCGTTTGGACTGTATTCGAGCCCGTTCCTGCTCTCGGCATCCGCGCGTCAAATTGCCTCGTGTTCAGAACACTGCTACCCGATGGCTGCTAGACAACTCGACAAAGGCCTCTACGTGGATGACTTCTCTGCAGGGGCCGATGATGATGATGGAGTTGTTCAGCTTCATTCGGAGATAACTGGCCTGATTGGGGAAATCCGGCTGCCGATGGCAAAGTGGGCGACAAGCTCCGAAGCCCTCCGAGATGCATGGCAAACGCAGGGGGTTCCCTTCTACTTACAAACCCGGATCCTGGGAGTTGAATGGGATACCGTTAAAGACCGTTTCTTCACGGACTTCCGCGACATCACGCTGCCCTTGGCTCTGCAGCAAGGTTCGAAGCTACTTCTTCTCATGGCCACATCACGTTTCTACGACCCTCTGGGCCTCTTCGCTCCAATTTCTATAGCGGGCCGAATTATCTTCTAAGACACTTGGTCCAGGGGTCTCCAATGGAATGAAATTCTTCCGCACAACATTGCTTTTCGCTGGACCTCGTGGCTGACTGAGGTGTTCATCCCACGATGGGTGGGTACCCATGCTGGTAATAAGCAGTTCCAACAGATCCATGTCTTCTGTGTTGCCAGCGAACAGGCATATGGTGCAGCCTTATACATCCGAATTGAAGGCCACGACTCATCCCAAGCGTCCATTCTCTGCAGCAAAGTACGACTCGCTCCAATTAAACGTGTCAGCCTACTGCGACTGGAACTTCTGGCTGCCCTTTTCAGCGCTCGTCTACTCCGCTATTTCTGCAAGGAAACCAATCACGTCCAACAGGCAGTTCTATGGAGCAATGCGAAAGTGGCTCTTGGGTGGATTCGAGGGGATCCTTCCCGGTAGAAGACCTTTGTTGCCAACCAAGCGACCGAAATACAGGATATCACTGCGCCAGTACAATGGTGACACTGCCCCGGCATAGACAACCCGGCAGACTGCCTTTCCAGAGGACTGGCTGTCGACAAGCTCCAACTTGAGTCCAAATGGTGGTATGGGCCCGCTTAGCTTTCCTCTCACCCTCGCCTATGGCCTCCCGAAGACCGCAATGCTGATGTGCTCACAGACTTGACTGAAGAAGAACGGAAAGGCTACCCAACCGTACTTGCTGTTGCTGTGCCTGTCCCTCCCGACGAATTACTGGATTAGGCTCGCTTCAGCAAATTCAAACGCCTTCTCCGCTCAACGGCCTGGGTACTGCGCTTCATTCCCAATTGTCGACACCAACGGCGAATTAACCGCGCAGGAAATATCCAGGGCCACACACTATTGGATAGGTGCTGTACAGCGATGTTATTTTCAAACTGAACTGGGCGCTATACACAACAAAGATCCCCTCCCAAATGCCTCGGTTCTACGCCGATACCATCCGTTCCTGGATGGCGGCCTCATCCGTTTAGGCGGGCGACAGCATTTTTCTACGATTATAACTGACGAACGTCACCCCTGGCTCCTGCGCAGCGATCATGCCTTTACACGTTTACTGATCGCTGAGACACACCACCGCTTGCATCAACTCGAGACCCAAATCGTGCTGGCAGAGCTGCGTTCCACATACTGGATCCTCAAGGGGCGCCAGGCCATCAAGACCATCATCGGCCGCGCTGCGTTGCTGGCAAGCAAATTGAAGCGCCATTGCCACACAACCACATGCGCATGACGGTGCCCTTTGAAGTGATGGGAATGGACTTCACTGGACCTCTGTATATCCATCAAGGGGAAGCAATATTAAAATCCTACATTGTGCTCTTTACTTGCGCCTCCGTCCGTGCTGTCCACCTTGAGCTGGCTCCGACATGTCCACCACAACCCTTTTGGCAGCCCTGCAATGGTTCATCAGCCGCAGGGGGTACCGCAAACCATATATTCCGACAACGCTCAGACCTTCCAAGCTTCGAATAAGGTCCTACTTGAAGTCTAGGCTTCTATTATGGATCCTGAGACCCAACGCTTCCTCGCTCACAACAGCATAATTGGGAAGTTTATTGCTGAATGTGCCGCCTGGTGGGGAGGATGGTGGGAGAGAATGGTGGGATCAACCAAATGCTGTCTCCGCAAACAAAATCGTCGGACAGCAACTTCTAACGGCCGATGAGTTATACAGGGTGAACTAAAAGTCTGGGCCTTAATTTATATAAATTAAACGGTGGCAATTAGAATAAAAACTATCTCACAGTTGAATAGGAAGT
>JAQFZQ010002858.1:0-12400 GCA_034696005.1 Glomeris marginata | reverse complement strand
CGGCACTTCAAACTCAATTTTAACGAATTCGTGGGCGGAGCTACGAAATCGCGCTTAGATTGCTAATAACTTTTTTTACTCAATTTATAATTGAAATCTGACTTCACCAACATTTTTTCACCATATTTTCCGTGTTTGAATACATGTTTTTAGGGTATGTTCGAAAAAGGGTGGAACTTCTCCTTTAAGCATAATTTAGGAATGAATGCCATGCAATTATATTTGAATTTAGTGTCAGCTATACACTCGCTATAGCATGACATCTTTACAAACGTGCACAGCATTACTGTCCGACTATTGAGATTGCGCAAAATATATAATACTTCAATTTTTCAAAATTTTAATATTATAATTAGCACACATGAAGTTTGACAAAATATTCCTCCTGTTAACTTAGAATTATGGGTTATTAAAAATGCAGAAAATTTTAAAACTCCATAGCTTCTCCAGGATTTCTATGACTATTTACTAATACAATATTCAGAATGCAGCAGGTCCCAGAACTTCTGCAAAACATTGTACGCGAGTTGTCCAAAATGCTAAAAACAATCGTACATCTTGTGCAATAAACATTATTTATGCACTTTATGCACAAAAGGTTTTGCACACTTTCAGGGTATACTGCGCGCGCTCGATCTATGCGTTTTTGGGATTAAGTAGGGGGAGAAAGTCTCAACCCCTTCTCTTTAGAAGTTCCGATGGTGAACAAAGGGCCGACAATTATCAGACAATGGGGAGCTTCTCCCCTACTTAATCCCAAAAACGCATAGATCGAGTGCACAAAAATTACAAACACGAAATCGTCGATTGAACATTAAATCCATGTTCCCCATACAAATATGAATAGAAATCCAAACAATATTGTCTGTCACGCAACATGCCATATTAAAAAAAGCTTTTGATTTCTTTCTATAAAAATTCCAGCAAATATTTGCTGGCCAAGGACAAATTTTTCAATGTAAAAAATTAATTGTCCTGTTTGACATGACATGAGCTATGACATGGGCTGAAAATAACGAAACAGTCATCTGCCGCTGTGTCGTTTTGCCCCAAGAAGCAGTTGGCTTTGGAACAAGTGAAAAGGGGTGAAGGGTAGAAGGGTGTAGTTGGTGTGACACGTGCCGTGGGTCCTCGTTTTTATCCTCTTTTCCCCCTACTTTCCATGGTGACCACGCACGTGTCGTTTCTTGTTACTTGCCCTTGGGCTGCGCCCCATCAACGCACAAAAAGAAGGGAAGAAACAGGTTCCACCTGTCTGTCCCTTCCTATAAAAAAGGGGGCGAGAGAAAAAAAAATAACTTGCCCACCCTCTATTTACCGGTATTTACTACAAGAAGCTGGGAAAGGGATGGCACGTGGCAAACACTAATCGCACTCACTTCAAGTTAACCGCAATGCCCCAAGCAAGTCGTCTTGCAACACGTGTGGCCCATCCAAACCCCAACATACACAATCCACAGCTTTTTATATATTGGAGAATAGGATCATAGTGAAAAACATAAACTTCAACGTCGTCCAGGCAGTTTTTTGTTATTGTTGAAATTTTGTATAGTCAAATCTGTGCAGAAAACAATTATTATATTGACCACGCACGGTTCTAAAAAAACCTGGTCAAGTTAAATAGATGGTCAATACAGGGCTCGGCTAAAGTCTGGTCATTTTTTAAATAACTTTAAAATGGTAAATTATAGTTCGATACAGTTTTCACAATTGAACATAAACAAGACAAATGTAGCAGCAACCTGTCATAGGTGCTAACCCTTAGTAAACGAGGCGTTGCTTCACTGCTGCGCACAGCATTCATATTGGATCCCCACATTTCAAAAATTTATGTAGTTTATAAATGCACCAAATTTTCTGAAAATAATTTTGATTAACTAAATCGAATGTGCTCTTCAAGCGCCTAATTAAAAATTGTGCCCCATCTTTAACTGTTCAAAAGTTAGAACATGGAAGACATTGAAGGCGACGTCTTGGGTCACGTGCGATATCATTTTCGTATTTCCCCCATATGACTTCCTATTCAATTGTGAAAACTACAGAGCTAAAGATATTTAAAAAATAACCAGACTTTTTCTGCATTGCATCCTGTAGGCCCTATATCTAAAAATGCAATAGAAAATGAATGTATGGCATTGCACTATGCCTTGTGGTGGCAGCTGTATAGTATGTTGCCACTATCTTTAGAAATAGCAAATGAATGAATGTAAAACTATTTAGAAATATTTCAAGGGTTCGCACACGTCACCATTCAAAAATTTAGTTTTTTTAAGGTTTTAAATTTCAAAACGCATTTATAGGTTTAGTATAGGAACCTTGGTAGGAACAGTGTATCAACAGAATCGTGCAAAATATAGTATTACTATTGCAACGCCCTAAATTTGCATAATTCAGAACATTGAACCTATGTATGCAAACAAATATATCAGGTGAGTCAGAAGTCTGGTTCGTGCTAGTGGTTATGTAAATGAAGCTTGGAGGAATGAAAACACACATGGCAGGTATTGAGCAGGTTGGGGGCTATCTGATTGTGTGCCCATTGGTGACCTTGGACAATGTTATCAAGGTTATTGCATTGAACGCGGACCATGATGACCATGGGGGGAAGAGAGATTCTGCTCGTCTGCACCATGAAGCCTTTCGAACACAAGACAAGACTGTTCGAAAATATAAAATCTTATACAAACTCAAGACGGCCAGGTCGCGAATTGTCCAAATTTACATGAAAATAATGTTTTGAGGTTTTATTGTTTATAGCACAAGGTGTGGAAATTTGTAACTTTTTCAGCAAATGACCGATTGGGTAACTTTCTGCACTGGGTCTTCCCTGCAACACATTCGACGCATTGCTATGCAGCCAACAGCATCTATAGTGAGAATGCAAACATCGGACCGGGTCTCAATGTCAAAATCGGAAAAGTATATATTCGGAAAACACTATATGGCCTTCTCTTGGGATATATTTTGAGCATTTCTCAGCAAAGAATCATCAGGGTGTCAATTGAAACAAATTTTATATAGGGAGGTCAAGCGACCATGTGATGAGTTTTCTGACACCCACAATTCTTCAATGAAACTTTGCATGGTCTCTTGAAACCACGTGGATAATGCTGCAAGTGTCAGGTGACTCGGCCGTGTTCTCATAACATGCCGTCATCCTCACCCACGGCAATCTCGTAAAACACTTCTAGAAGTATTGACTCAATATTTCTTTCAAGGTGAACTGACAGGGCGGTAAAAGTAGACTATGACCAGCCCAGGCATTTGGTAAATCAGGACTATACTGGCCAATTAGTCTGTCAATGATTGGCCAGAACGGGTATAGTTCAGGGTTCACCTAACGCCCTGTCAGTTCACCTTTCAGGCGTATACTGTTTAATAAATAAGAATACATTTTTCAAATTGACAAGATGCATGGCATCATTCAACTAAAACTATACAGGGTCTAAATTCAAGATGTTCGGTTTTAGAGTGTAGAAATATAACCCTTTTAAATGTCAAAAACTGACCATTCAAAATATGCACAAAATGAGTTTTCCTAAAATTAATAGGGGCCATTTCACAGCTTTAAAGGTAAATTGACACGGTTTTGTAAGGTACCCTGAAAGTTCTCCCACATAAAGTAAAACGTTGAATAAAGCATGTGTTGAAAGGAAATCTCCGTGAAAATCAGAAAAACAATGTTCCAAGGCTTTCAAAATATGACGGTTGCGCATGCGCAGTGAGATTTTATGGTCAACGATCGACAGCATGGAACGCCGGCTGCGTACATATTGGCGTCATATGCGTTTATTAGGCTTAGCGCATAGAACATCAAAATTAAATGACGTGTTCCTCTGTACTAAAGCCAAAAAACTGCAATAACCCTGATGATCATCCAAATTCATATCAAGACGCTTGATCCGCATAATGCCTGCAACATTGGCAGCCATTGGCCTGCCATACCACCGAAAATGATTGACAGCGTGGCGATTTGAGGACCTAACTGCATCTTTTTTCTCGTGATCATCTCTATTGGAAATAACCATCACATTAGTATATAGGTTATATGGAACAGTGGTCCATCATGGAATGTAGCCACAGCTACACTGTTCCTTAACCTACAATGTGATGGTTATTTCCATATAGGGATAGTAAATTTGGAATTTGCTACGAAGGTTAAGAATAGGTATACGTGTCTATAAACAGTTTGCAAAATCAATCCACAAAATCGGTAAGGTATAATATTACCTTGTCAGTTTACCTTTAAAGACCCACCTGGCAGGTAGGTGGCTCATTCATAAAAAAAATTACAAACAGTATAGAAATATTAATGCATAGATAACTATAACTTCCAATTATGAAGTTTGTTGAAGGCCTACCGTCCCGTTAATAGTCATAAATCTGAAAACGAAGATATTCGTTCCTCCATTACTGAAATCAGAAAAGACTAACAATAATTAAGCCGCCACTAAATTTTATAAAGTTAATCAACACTGCTTTTTTCAACAGATGCACCACCTATATACTCGGCAAGTGTGCTTTTAAAACTAGGAAACGATAAACCTTACAAATACACTAACGTCAAAATGCATTTTATATTTTCAATCCCACATGTATACAGGGTGGCCAAAAGTCTTGTCCTTCGAAATAATTGAAACGGTGGTAGAGTGCGTTTCATTAGATTGATATTTGGAACTGGTGTGCTAAATGCAACGGTTCAAAATGTGCAATTTAAACGACCTTACAGTTGACATGCAAGGTCACATGCGATATGATTTTATAGGAATCGCAAACACTCGATTTCAATTGGTTTGGAATTGAAATTTGTCCATCTACGACCGTGCAAACGAGGCCATGCTGAATTATGCCATGCAGTGCAGTCACGGTCATCAGTATTAAATGAGACACCATTTCAAATAAAATTCTAATAACAAGAAATGTACAGAATAGACTCCATGTAAAATATTAAATGATGCTACTGGATATCAATCTTATTATTCTTAAAATATAGTCTTTCTGCAACAGCAGTTCGTTTCATATGCAGAATATTCATTTCTCAAGACAAATTTCAATTTCCAGTAAATGCGAGCTTTCTCTGTACAAATTTCAACTTGAATTAGGGCCTAAATCAAACATGCCATTCACAAATGTATATAATTTTATGATTCACAAAAGTAGCCAGTGCCAACAAGTTTAGCACAGGCTCCACTATTTTTATCCATTGAGTGCAAGCATGCGAAGCAAATTAATACTCAAGTACACCGAATTGACCAATTTCAGTAGGCGTGTCCTATTGCCAATATGGAGGCCGTGTTGTGGATAACAGTGCAACCTTATTGGCTGTTGCCTAGATATCCACAACAAGGACGCCATTTTTCGTCTGACTTTCAGCCAATGGCAGGGCACGTGAAATCGGTCAATTGGCAAGCCAGATGAGCATTATATATAGGTTTTCAGAAACCTGAGTGGCTGGATAATTACTCACTCCAAGTAAGCGGATGAGTAAAGTTTGGACCTCTGATTGAATTCATGGAGCCCCACAAATGCAGGGAAATGGACTTGGTAGCTTTCACAGGGTACTATATGCAAATTTGCCAAGGTGTAAAAGCTAAAAAGGTCCAATTTTGTATAGAACTGTACACAATGGAGCAGAACAGCCATAAAAGTGACAGAATATTACCCCCCCCCCAAAAAAAACCTGGCAAAAGTCGCAAAAATCAGCGCTTGCACATGTTATTTGTTGTAGAAAACATTTATCGAGAACATAATCAAATATTTACTGTTAAACTGCATGTCTTGACAGACATATCGTGCATTATTCTAAACACATTCGTCAGAGCAATTGTCAGCATACCATTTGCTCCAGTGTAAGACACGGCTTTGCTCGTTTGTTAAGCCATATGGAATGCAAACTATTTTAAACAGTTAGATCACAAACAGGAACATGCAATCGTTTTGTCCACTTAATGTTCATCTGCTTCGATGTGCATTTCCTGATTACAGCAATGCTGCTCAAAATGCGATCGAACACCTGCTTGTCAATTTTGGTCTGCCAGATGTCAGTCACTTGTAGAATCTATGCCACAACATAAAATGCTGCAATTTAAGGCAAAACGGTGTTTAACCCAATATTAATGACACTGATCGGATATTTATTTCCATGAATTTGCATGAACGGATACTTTTTCCAAACGTGGTCTGCCAGATGTATTTATTTTCGTACAATTGGTATGAGAAATCTGTTTAGAAATAATGCAAGATGTCTGTCAAGAAGTTCAGTTTAACAGTAAATAGTTGATTTTGCTCAATAAACGCTTTTTACAACTTTTTACATGTTGAAAATGGTGAATAAGCTGCATGGGTGACATTGGAGACAGTTTGCGTGATGAAGACCGCCCGCAAAAACTATTCTTTTAAAAGATAATAGAAGATAATAGAATTATATATAGGTATACTATTCTATTTTTTTTTACCTCTTCTCATAAATTCACATGTTGAACTATATAACATGAAGTCCCTCAAGAAAGTATATTTACATGACGTTGTAAGCAACACCGTATATTCAGTATAGTCAGTCACAGCAGACAATCAAATAAACAAGTGAACGATTCAGAATGTTATAAATTAAATAACATCCACCGTAAAACTATACCAGTAATTATCATTACATGTAATTTTACAAATTGCAGCAAAAATTGTTTGCCATTACAGTATAGTTTGAAATAAATTCTATTCAAGCGTTTCAGTCTCGCACTAATGCACTACTGGCGACCACATGCATGATAGCAACGAATCAGTAAAACAATTAAAATGCCGAAATTCAGGATTAACAACACTGCTCTGGAACAGTTACAGAAGCACAATAACAAAATACACAATTACACAAAAAATGTACAACATTAAAGGAACTTACAAAATGTTGTGTATCGTTCACCTCTGTCTGCATCATTAATGGCAATACTCAGCCTTGGGTTTACCATTTTATATGGGAACCTTGGCAATGACCCAACTATTCGTTTATAACTTTAATATATGCAGACTCTTACGAAATAAACTATTAATATATCGACTTTCTTGGGATCGGTTCTCACGTGATCAAGCATGACCTTGAAGTACAAGCGATTACACCCAAGGAGGTTTATGTAAAATACAGCATGGAGTCTGCCCTCATAAACTGTTGCACAATCACTACATGGCACCTGATTCATCATGACAAAACGGAGTAAACTGAATAAATTTTGACAATTAACAATTCTTCTGCATCAATATAAGTTCTTCTAAAATAGGATAGGTATATTCGATATAACGAAGTGCCATTATAATACAACACCAATAATTAGATTTGACAATTGTTGAAATTTTCCGAACATCAACTTTCTAATGAATAGTCTATTAATGATGAGTATGACAATTTAACATGGTCACATCATGAATAGCAATTATACATTATGTGAGGATCCGTTTGTACATTGCTATGTTCACCATGTTGGGACATGTAGATTGATGTGTCTAGGAACAATATGCAACTTGAAACAATTTGTGACAGTGCCACATAATGTGCATCCATTTTGGACATATGACATTCATGCAGCAAATTATTACAATTTTCGATTATCAATAATTGATTTGTATTAAATTGTAAAGCAAATTGAATATAGAAATAAATGCTAATTTCTCTATATATACCTTGAGCACTTGAGTAATATTGAATGTGAATAGTCCTTGGAACAAAATTTCATGAAATACGTACTGCTTGGCTAAACCTGAAGCTTTCAATGGTATTAAAAACTGATTGCTGAGAAACTAGTTTTGGAATTACCCTTGAATTACCTTGGGGAATTGTGGCGATTGCAACATAGCCAGTTATTAATTATAATTGTATTGATGGCTAAAAACCAATTTAGCCAATCTTGCATGGTCTAATGGTGCTTTTAATACTATGTGTTCACTGAAAAACAGCATTTATTGGAAAAAGGCGAGACGACCGGGGATGCTTATATAAACGAATTCTTGCCTGAATGAAATGGTGACATATGCCATGCAATTAAAATTTATTACAAGAAACCCTTATTTAAAAGTTATAGTTGTATAAAAGTGGTTACACACGGCCAAACTTTCGTGGAAACCTATATATACTATAACTTTTATTTTTTCGGGTAATTGGGAATGTGTGACCTTTCTGATCCGCTCACTGGTTAATAAATACCTACATTGCTTTGTAATTTTAGTTCTTAAACAGGAAGTATAATATATGCGTAGGATTTAGCACATGTGCAATTCAAATAATGCATACATATAACTGCATGGCCTGGAAACTTTTCAAATAAATTAATTTTAGAGCAAGAGTTTTTCACTGCACAACATCAACATATCCCTTACAGAAATTTTCGTTAACTGCTGCAGGTCTGCATGTGAAACAATGGCATACATGAGACATGCCTGCTGCATACTTGGAGACAGAACAAACTGCAGGATGTGTGCAGACTTCCTACAGGCTTCCTATACAGACATCATACTATATAATTGCCACATACTTTAAAGTATGCAGCAAGCATATTGCAGGTTTGCTGCAGACATGCCGCAGGTGTGCCATTGTTTCACGCGCAGACCTGTTGCAGCACTGCAAAAGAAAATTTCTGTAAGCATTGCCCTAGTCCACTTATCACTAAACGCATAGCAGCCTCAAAGTTAAAAAAATGTGGAATTACCTATAGGATATATCTTCCAGATGGCACCATTGTATAAGTTTGTTAACATGTTGGCAAACATTAAATTGTGCATAGCTCATAAGGAATTTGAGTAGAGGGACTTCATGAAACGATGCAGCGTTTAATGTGCTTTGTTAGGTCACTATAAACACCCCTTCTAACAAAGCCGTATATGCTATGTTCCAAAGAGTCCATATTAATTTCGCATCTGAAGTTTTTTGTAATTCTACACTTGGCAAATTATTTCTGCAGTGCTGCCACTAATAGTTTCAGTTTTCAGTTGGCACATTCAACTCCGGGTCATAAGTTTGGAAACCTGCCTAGAAAGCACACGTTTGTGTTTCCAATGAAAACGAATAATCACAGACCTTTAAAACTTTGTAGTATAATAAATAAACCAAAACTTGAAGTCCATTCGAGATTGTTAAGTAATATTTTGCTTAAACTGGGCAGGAACAAAATATGGAAACGGCAAGTTTTGTAGTCAGAAGTGTGGAACATTTCAAAACGTTTGACTTGGGCCATAATTTTCACATGATTACTTAGAGTATGAACTGCTATGGGTAAATAAATGAATAAATGCCAAGGAGGAGGCGCCATTTTCCCCCTTCAGTGGGTGGTTCCCTTGACAAATTCCCTTTCCCCTATACTTGGTCACGTGCTTAAGGGGGGAATTGGCTCCTCCCCAAAGGCACATAGAAGCAGTGACTCAAGTACTGTCCGTTTCAAGAAATTAAGATTGTGTCGAGAGGGACCGCCCTCCGACCTGGCTACTGGTTTTTGGGGGGTTTGGGTATTTGAGACTTAGAAGTGCATGTTCACCTATACCCAGTGACGGTATGCTTCGGCATGTACCTGCAAGCCTCAAATACCCAAGCCCCCACAAAACCAGTAGTCTGGTCTGGGATTGGGCCCTCTCGACCGCAAGTTTTCTAGAAACGGACAGTATATATGAATGCATTTGCTGAATCAGATGTGTACATTATATTATGGGAAGATGCAGAAAGTTAACTGCAGAAAAACCCAAAACTTGTACAACCAAAAAGTGAAGGCAAACCCCGCAGTGAGATTGCCAATATCATTGGGTGCTGAAAGAGAATGAATTCTAAGGTGCTTGCAAAGTTCAATGAAACAGGATCATTAGATAACAAGACCAGACCAGTGAGACCAGGGAAACCTTAAAGACAATTTTACCGAATCATGAATGAGAAAGCAACTGATATGGCCAACCGGTGGAATGCAGCAAAAAGCATACTTGAAGTGCCTGAACAAATAAGCCAAACATGAAACCATTTGACACGACATGGTGTCAACGGTTGCAGTAGAGCAAAGAACATGCAAAGTGTTCTGTAAATTTTAGAAGGTCTGATGAATCCAGATTTTGTGATGGAGGTGTATCAGGTGTTTCTTCAATGTTGTGTGCAAAAGTACATGAAGTGCCCACTGTCAATAATGCTGTGGGGATGCTTTATTGCACATGGAATTGGTGAAATGCAAGTTGTGGAAGATACAATATACATGCTTCAGCATAAGATATACTGCAAACAAGCCTCCCTCAATCCACTCAAAAACCGTTTGCAAATGAAGAATGTTTCATATTTCAACAACATAAAGCCCTTACATATGACATTATTGGTATAAACACAGGCGCATTAGGGTGCTAGCCTGGTCAGGCAATAGTCCGTATCTAAATGTGGATGGTTATGAAGAAATTAAGGATGCGACAGATTGACTGAATGCAGACTTGATATAAAAAAAGATTTCTCCAGAGTTGTGTAAACATTCTTCAAATCCTAAAAACCGTCAATTTGTTTGGCAAATTCAGGAACATTTTGTCAAATTCAATGCATCAGCGATGGTCCACACTGCTTGTACTATATTGTGGAGGTAGGTTGTAAGGCAATATACATTGGGATACAATATTTTCCGGAACACTTTCGGTATGTTTAGAACAAGCAGAAAACATTAAGTTCTTTGGATATTAAGGCGGCTCTCTACAGCCGCCCCCTGTAAAACGGCTTCACTGCAGCATACATGCAAAAATAGGAAAAATGCTGGTATAAAAAAATACCAGTCGCATTATTAGAAAAATAAAAATATACAGTTGCAGAGGGGTATATCGGCAACCCACTGATAATTTGTTTTCAAATATCCCACCAAAACTAACTTCTAAAGGGTGTGGAATTCAGACATAAGCCATCCTAAACATGGGACATTCATATATGAGCTTAGGGAACGTTCCCAAATGACGTCACAATAAAATTTGCTGTTTTCGCCCCTCCCCACCCTCTTATCATTAATAGTCATTTCATAATGCCCCCTAATAACGTCACATCAAAATTTGTCCATCCGTTATAAAAATTCACAAACGGAGTGGCGGAGTCATCGCCTCGTCCAACGACGCTTTATCTATTACAGGGTGTCTACTGTCATAGAATTCCTGGAAAAGTCATGGAATTTGAAAATGGTCTTGGAAATCCTGAAAAGTCAAAACCTGTCTATGGTGGTAAGTTATTCTGTAATACAGAGTATGAAAAGGGCCAAATTGATGCTTTTTGGAAAGATAACCTTTGAAAAGTGTATATTATTCAAAACTCTACAGCACCGTCATAATGTAATAGGCAATAACTTGAGCAATATTCGAGTAATTTTGCACTGCACAGTGGAAGTGGAACTGTGGGCATTAGATGATCGCAAAGCTCATCACATTGTTCAAGCTGCATCAAACTCCCATTCCACTGCATGCTATAAGGCACATCAGAAATTATTTTGGGAACAAACTCGAAGAATGTTCTGCATGCATGCATGCATGTGATTCAACAAAAGCAAACCAAGAGGAAACCTCCACTAATAATAACAAAGTAGCATGAGTCTGCTTTAAAAGAAATTCATGCACTGCATAGATCAAGTGAATTTCGCATCAAAAATTCATATTAACCAGAATTGATGGATTCAGCTATTACTTCCATGATTTGCAAAAAGAGAAAAATATTTTCATCAGTAGAAAATGTGTTGGATCTGTTATATAGGAAGCTATTAGGATTCGATAAAAACTTTGAATTGAAGTTTCTATGTATGCAGTACTGATGCCCAACACTATCTTGCAATATGTACTAAAAGCTGCGGTTCCTGAACTTGGACATGATATTCTTGGATTTTAGGGGCCATTCACAAACCGGCACATGTCTATTCAAGGCGGGGGAGGGAGTAGTAGAAAAGACATGAAAATGACACACAGGGTAGGGGTGGGAACAAGGAAAATACATGTGGCCATGAAAGAATTTAACATGACCCTTGCAGAAGTGCTGTGATATCAGCCGAGGAGGCCATTTCTCGAGTTTGGGAAGAAGATATGCATATAATTTAACTATTTTTTTAAATGGTATTCTGGTTTTAAATAAAAATCATTATGAGTACCACATGTATAGGAAGCTATTAAAATTCAGTCTATGCTAATTAATGCAGCTAACAGACTACAACTCTTGGAGGGTGGACATGTGGTGTTTAGGGGAGGGTTTAATAAAAGGCCACCACCGGCCACAGGGGCGAGGGTTTTGGACACGTGGTTTGTGAACGGCCCCTTACAAGGTAATTCATCTATGCACACATCTCATGCTGTCTAAAACGGGTCGCCTGTATAGGTTCTAAACTGATTAAATTCTAATAAGATTAACTTCTAAAAGTTAGATGTGGAATAGTTTATAATCGGA
>JAQFZQ010002857.1:0-12402 GCA_034696005.1 Glomeris marginata | reverse complement strand
CCTACGTGGTTTGACACTTCCAGGAACCGAATGCTTGGTTGCCTTGGACTTTGATTGGTTGCGTAACCCGGACTCGGACCTCGTGGTGAGAACCGGAGGTGACCGGTTCTTGACACGTAACACCATGCAAAACCAGTCAAACCGGATGTGCCGGGTACCCGCAACTCCTCGCACTTTCTCCTGATGCGTTCCATTCGGTCACGACGCGTCAGTCGGCAGTCCATCTAGTATATGTCTATGGGTTAGGTTAGGTCAGGGGTGAGGGGGCTCGAGCCCCCGCTCTTGAGAGAGGGTTCGAGGGGTAAAGCCCCCCAAGATCAAATAAAATATAACCGCTATTTGAACATGTCAAACTGATCCCTGATCCAAACTGCGCGCTTTTATTGGCGCGTAATACGCATGCGCGCAAAAGTAGGAGAGCGCTTTTGTCGGCGCCCTATTATCGGCGCGCTTTTGTCGGCACGCAAGTCACATGCGCACAAATGTGTGGGAGCGCTTTTGTCGGCGCTCGTTTATAGGCGCGCTTTAGCCTTGCGCGCAAAAGACGGTACCGATTTGTTGATCCATAGTATGCGGATATTAATTAATTAGTGAATGACATGGTTAAGTAAACTTTATAACTCGTGCATTGGCGCATTGGCGCATTGGTCGAGCCTTGGCAACACTGTGACGTCATGGCACATGCACAGTTTGTTATTTTTTATGGCTCGTTTATATTGTACTTGTATGTGTAAATTAATGACATGTATCTGTTTGGCTCTATTTGAACAGTAAAAATTACATATAGTATAATTATAATTGTAATGGTAATTTAATTTATGCAGCCTGCTCTATGGTAATGCTGGGCATGCACTTTTATTAATGAAGTTCATTTTCTTTACCTTTAATTTCTTGAAACTGTGACGAACTGGTGAAAACTTGCATTAAGACCACTAAAATTACTTTGTAAACCGCTCCATGTGACCCAATCTATTTCACACAGTGTTGCCAAAGCGCGACCAACGAACGTACACCATCTACATATGCTATTTGAATAAACAGTGGAATCTCCCTGTAATCACACTCCAAGGGATTCCAAAGTTTGTCCCTTTATGGGTATGCTTTTACATTGTGTGCAATTATAATCATGTGCATAAAGGGAGGTAAAAACCTGTACTAAATATTAAGGAGAATGCCCTGTAAAAATATTTCATAAATAATGTGATTTTTATATTTTGATATATATAAGTATTTTTTCCTTGTCAGTTTCCAAGCCAGAACAATTATGGACAATTATGACAATTATGAATTGAGTGGGTAGAAGAGAAAAACTTACAGCGTTTTCAGTAATTATCAAATTGTGGATCCTAGAACGCAATTACTTGATGAGCAATTAATATGGAAGGCAATTGACATTACTTGGAAAGATGAGAGTGGAGCGGATAAAGTCATTGCAATCAGTAAGTAGTTGTTCATTTGATATTGCCTAATATCTTTTGCCAATGAAGAAATTGATATATACAGGGTGTTTCATAACCTTTTACAAGGAAGTGATTCCAAGCATCAATGCCAAGTAGATCGAATTATATGCATTGCTTTTTGAATTGCTCAAGAATCTGGAGCAAATTTCATTATTCAGAAATGTATTGCTAGAAAATTAGGCCGATCAGTTCAATGGGAGAGAGATAACTGGAAAAACAGTCCTAAAGAATGTTCGACTCAGTTTGGAGAAGGTAGTCCTCAGCAACTTTCACAAGACAGCTGGGCGATACATCATCGAGTCCAGTAAAAACGATAAAAAAGTCACAGGAAAGTCACTCAAGAAATTGTTAAACGTTGCTAAAAACAGGTTGGCCATGTGACTGTTTTTCGTTATCGTCAACATGAGGGTCTAAAGCCTTTTCATGTGGTTGCCCGACCATTGAAAAGACAGACACTCATCGAGGATCGACTTTGGCTGTACGACTGCTTGTCAGATAGGAGTCAAGTAGATTTTCGGCATTTGGCTCCATCGGACGAATTTTTCATTTATGCCATCCGAAAACCAAATTTTCAAAACGAGCGAATTTGGGCCAAAAGTTTTGAGGACATTTCCGAAGATGAGCGATATCGGCAAGTCGTCGGATATCCAACATGCATTGGAATTTTTGTTCTTTTCACGGCCAAACAGTTGATGTGGGCGATCCAGGAAAAGGGAGAACGTTGGAATGGCAGATATTTTTAGGAGAAAAGTTTACGTGAACGGGTGATTCCATTGACCCTGAAAACATTCTGGTGGTAGGCAAGGCAGTGTTTCTTCATGATAAGGCCCCATGCATGTGAGCCAAATCCACACAACTGTTGAAACAAAGCGGAATCAACTTTTGGGGTAATGACGTTTGGCCAGGAAACAGCGCAGACCTAAATCCAGCCGAACACGTTGGAGTAATTATAAAAGATGAAGTGGAGACCAAGTTGATGCAATAACAAGGGCCTGGACGACATTCGGTTGAAACATTGAAGAGAAATCTTGTCGAAGTCTTGGAAATACACATTTTTTGAACAATAATATAATATTTATTCACGTAGAAAGAAAGACCACGGCTTTTGTGAACATGAAACATCATCCAGAAATATCTATATTAATTCTCACAAATTGCAACATTAAATGGGTTGCATGTCATAATTAATTTTAATCTATAGTAGTAAATCAATGAAATAAAGTGGTTGTTTATTTCTGATTAAAAAAGCAGTTGAACAGTGGCCAAGATACGAGGCTAGATATGCTAAGAAAATTCGTATTGTAGCAGAACGCAGAGATGTAGGCAGCACCTGTTAAAGTTTGGACTGTGAAAGTATGTAATTATTACAATTGAAAAGTAATGTACTTGCAAACTTCACTGATAAGTATTTGCACATGTAGTACACCCAGATATCAATGGCGTTAGTACTGTCGGCCAAGATGTTGATATCATTGAAGGGTTGCACAGATGAATACCCAGACAAATAAATCTCACTTTTAAGGACAGTGCATGCGAAATGGTATATATGCAGTTCATTATTAACCAATGTTATACTTTACACAACAGGACATAATAGTTTGCGAGGTCAGCAACAACAAAATTTTGATTGATAATCTGAACATGAAGATTCCACTGTTGCAAAATCACCATGCACACCTAATGGAAGACTTAAATGCAGCAAATTCAGAAATTCAAAGATTGCAAGATGCTGCTTGCCAAATGAAAGTTCAACACAAAAAATGAGAAGAAAGCTGTTCTGAAAAAAGAAACTTAGAAAATGACAGTTTGAAGCTCAAGAAATGGGTGCTAATGTTTGAAAATATCCAACATGATAGTGATTTGGTAAACTTTTATATGGATTTGAAAAGGATGCCGTAAAACTCAGCGAATTTGCAGATTGCTTAGAGAAGCCTGCAAAAAGTGGACATGTATTGGAGAGACAAAATAGAGTGTAGGGGTAGCGGCAAAATCTTGGCGAGCAAGTAAAATATCAGACCGAGCCAAATTGATGTTGAACCATAAAAATTGGTAATATACTACGCTCTATGGTTGGCCATGTTAGATAGTTTTGACTATTTGTGCGATAGAACGCTGAAACACATGTCTGTTTCAGATCCAGGGTGCATATACTAGGTGGGAAACTCGGGCACATTTCTATTCTGGTACAAGTAAATGAACCCCCGTCTCTAATAAACCCCGGATCAAAAACCGCAATTTTTTAAATGAACCCGGGGGGGGGGGAGGGTTTAAAACAGTATATACGGTATGTGTTTATACCATATGTTACGGGAAATGTTTCCTATACTACAAGTTGATGTCATATGAAGCACTATTCCCAACTGCTTCCTGAATTACCTGGACACGACTTTGGTAATTGATTTTTCTGAAGTACGAATTCAGAAGCCATTTTGCTCTACAAGCTCAGAGAACATGTTTTTCGTCTTACAAACTTTACAATATTTAAAAGTTTTTGCTTGCTATAATCCCTGCTACCTTAGTGTGTTTCCTTTCCGATTTATTTGGTGGAGCATCATTTGACAAACAGTAGTTGACGGTAGTTGAAGCAAAGTTGAATAGTCCACCGAAATTCAGGTAAAAAGAGATGGTCAGATGCCAGAGGCAGATGTTTGCGAAACACATGAAATTGCAAGTGAACGTGTGCATGTTGAGTGGGCAATATGACGTTTAAAAACCTACCACATGCTTTTGCGTGCTATTAGAGAGAGAAACATATTTTAGGTACAATTAAATTTTATTAGACTTTTAGAACAACTGTTTACATGGAAAATATAACATTTAAAGCGTATTGGGATCAGAATTTGTTGGTATATCATGTAAATATTATTTTCTGCTAAATTGAAATACTTTTGAAGTTGTGAGATTGTCAAGATCCTAACATCCAAGAAAATTGAGCAAATGACTGCTGGTTCACAAAAGGCAATTAAAGGAGAAGTTCCAGGGTAATTTTTCAGATTTTTAATTTCAAAATTGACAGATATTCCATGTTTACTGGATGCTATAGAATACCCCTGTAAAAATTGGAATTTTTTGTCTGCAGGAATTTTGAGTAGTTTGTCTTTCAAAAAACCGCTTCTAAAGGACCAACATTTCTCCCATAGATCGTTTGGTCCTTCTCATTCAAATCTGGTCCTCCCCTATTCGAATCCAGTACAGAACGCCCGTTGCCCATTGCCGACCGTTAATAAGCGTTTAACTCGTCGAATTAAATTTTTTCAGTAAGCAGCCATTGGCTGAAAAACCAATTAAAAATGGCGTCTTTAGATGGGATGAAGTGGTTAAGCTGGTTTTCTGCCAATCAGTTTGCAGCTTTATCCCAACTATGGCCTCCATATTGGAAAAAGGCGATGCTACTGAAAAAGGACAATTGTGCTAAATTAGAAGTGATGTTTTATCTAGATACAGTGAAAACTCCATAAGTTGAACACTGTTGGGACCAAAACTTTTGTTCAATATAAGGAGGTGTTCAACATAAGGAAAACCGCAAGAAATTTTATTGCTTAAAAACCCATTATTTTACATTGTTTTTCCACTCCAGAATTAGACACTAATATAGCAGCCCTCCATGACTGTCCTGTCTCATCAACATTGAAGACATTTTGTGGGGCATATCCGTTGCAAAAAAATGTCAAGTTTTCCTTTGGAATAAATACAGCATGATAAATCAACCTTGCATGTATTTCACAGATTTTCCAACAAAACTAACTTTTAGGAACCATTGCCACACATCTAAGCCAGGACTTTCTTTTGTAGCTGAAAATATTCTTCTTTCCTCTGTTTAGTGTTTACAACAAAAAAATACCCTAGAGGCTTAATAATAATTGGCCTTGAGAGATTCCATGAAAAAGTCCACCTTGTGGTCATAGTATAGAGGGGAATTATGAGCTATATTTGAGAATATGGTGTTACACATAGTACAAGGTGGGGAGGTGTTCAACATGAAGAGGGTAGGCCCTGTGTATTTTCAATGCAATTTATCTGGACCAAAAATTTGTGTACATATATTATATGGAGGTGTTCAAGGTGTAGAGGGTTCAACATAGGGAGTTTTCATTGCAGTTTATTTGATAAATCAGGGTCTCTACAGAAATACAAATCCAAAATATCATGACTTTATCAGGATTCTCATGACCATATTTTGCAAAATATCATGATCAGTGATAAAACACCATATATATGAACAATTATTTAAATTTTCATTTTTATACGTATAGTGTATGAACATCTGAAATTGAACACTCATAAAAACATTACTGTTGATGGCTGGACTGTGTGTATGTAATCTAGCATAACTTCTGATTTCAAAAGTATATATTTCTTATAAGGAGACTACCTCAAATGAGGCAAAACTGATATGTAATGTAGTAATATATGAACATAAGACTAGAACCGTGCTGCTATGCATGATAAAGATATGCTGTTGAGAAGGACACCCCTCTGCCCATATAGAGATACTGGCTCTAACCCATGTCCTTCCTTATTAAAATCCTGACCCCTGGCCGGAATCTGGTGGCCACCTCTGTACGTCAGTCCAACTGTTCCAAGCCCAATTAAAATATTAGCTAAATGCTCCATTGTCCTTCCCAGTTTTATCCAGTCAACTCATTCAACAAAGCAGCATTTCACCACATGTTTAATTGGCGAACAATGGAGCATTTAGCTAATCCTTTTAATTGTGTTTGGAACAGTTGGACTGGTTGGAGTCTACTGAAGTATTCTGCTTCAATTCCAGATTGAAATATATATTTCAGATGAACAACAGCAACCATTGCTATCCTTCACTGGGGTGGGGAGCACAATGCTTATATAAATGAAAGTCATCACCTTAATATGTAACATTCAAAAACTAAATTGTATATGTAAGACAATTATTAAATTGGGCTTCCCACGCACAAATTGTAATAAGGGATTAAAGAGGGGACAGGGGAAAAGGGTTATCTCAGCTAAATATTAGGGTGCTGATTTACCTCTTCAATCCTTTAACAAGTCACATCATTTAAATGAATTAAAATATTTCATTTTTGTATAAAATTAATTTCATTTGCATAAAGAATATCATGACCATGCAAAAATATCATAACCATTTCCAATAATCTTGACTTTATCAGGAATATCATAATCATTTCCAATAATCATGACTTTATCAGGATTATCAGGTTATTAGACACCCTGTAAAACGACAAGTTATTCATCCTAATAAATATTATAAAAAAACATTTTTAAAAAAACAAGCTTTACAATAAAAAACACTAAAAAACCAAAAATAAAATTTTGAACACACAAAAAAAGCTTTGGGCGGAAATATTGTATTGCAACCGTGATCAATTCGTTATTTTTATAACAATATGTATTCAGATATACTGTTTCCAAGCGAGACCTTGCATTGGACCCGCCACCACCTGCCGCCCCCACCCCTCCTGATTAAAGTACACTCGCCTTTTTACACGCGCACCGGCGAGTCTACTTTCACCCGGAAGGGGAGGGTGGCGGCGAGTGGCAGCGGGTCCACTGCAAGGTCTCGCTTGGAAACAGTATAGTATATGTTTTATATGTGCAATACAAGTTATATAACCATTCGTGTGATATTTCCGCCCCAAGCTTTTTTTGTGTGTTCAAAATTTTATTTTTGTTTTTTAATTTTTTTATTGTACAGCTGTTTTTTTTTAAATGTTTGTTTATAATATTTATTTTGTGCTTTTTAGAGTAGTGCAGAGAAAAGAAAAGGTTGTACAAACCAGAGTTCGTAGGTGGTGTAAACAGAAGTAGCTAACCGATTGCTAAAATCTAAAACCATAGACATTTGTCAAGTCAACGATAAAACCACTACCGACCGCTAATCGCAGTTCGCAATACAACCTGTGATACAACTTCTGGGCCCATCCACCACCATCAAAACGATTTCCAAGCATTGGACGCCATAAACGGGACTTGTGTGGGCGGGACGATGCGAACCAATAACAGATGGGGCGGTTACATGGTGCGCGGTATATTTGAAATTAACCAATCACGATCGAGACGTTGCGTCAACGAACCAATCACAGGTGGCTCGAAACATCTAAACATCCACCAACTAATCAGAATCCACTCAGACACTGAAGTGAAGTTAATATAAAGCTTGTAAAAAGGACAGATTTGTTTGCTATCGGCATTTTACGCCGACCGTTGGATTCGATATTTTAGCCACTGCCATTGGCTGGACCATCAAAGTGACGTATTTTGTGCATCCATAGGTGTGTAACGCGTTTGCAAACCGCGGACTAGTATGGTCATGGACGGGGCCAAAATAACTTCATTCCCATGTTTCTAAAAAGGTGGAATTCTTGAAGTATTGTAACCGAAATGGACATGTTATCAGTGAGCTAAAAAATGATTTCAAAAACTTGGCGAGGCACTGTTTCGGCGATCACCAGCTTTGTTCTGAATACTTCTGCATACAGCACGGCAATTTTGAGGGTGGTATGACTTACGATTTGCTACCACTGTGGTTAAAGATTCATCACTAGTGCTGTTCGACCGTTGTTGATGCACGCACACTGCCTAATTTTGGATGCTACTAATATAATAGGGCAGAAACCAAAATGAATGTCATAACTAAATATACATCTGGTAAGATGCTGCACATATCTGGACGTGATAGTTATAATCGGCAAGTGTGAGGTGCAGCACTTGCATTCAACTGGGATACAGTCTGGCTAGCTCGTGCCTTGGCTTATACTGGAATTTCGATCCACAGGTTGGCTTGGAGGTTTGATCTACAATGACATAGTCGAAAAGCTCAAAAGAAACTGTGGATCAAAGGCTACCGGAAACACAGGAGGCAGGTGTCAAAGTCTTCTGAGCCATATGAGCACTATGGGCCATATGCTGCAGATATCCATGATATGCCAGATGTGCAGTATCAGACCAATGATATTGGAAGTTCTCAATAGTCTCAAGGTTGATGAAAATCAAGTGATTCATATTGAAAGTGTAACCAAAGATCAGGCATGTGGTAGAGAATAGTGGCTTTACCGTAAAATTGCATTGGTGCATCAAACTATGGCAGTATATGCTGCTTGAGGCCCACCACTCCAAGGCAAAAGACAGTTTACAGCAACCTCAATGATAAAGGAGTTGAAACCGCAACAATGAACCATGGAATTGCATTCGAGCCACGTGCTCGTGCGGCATACGAAGCTACATGTCAGACAGTGCAGAGGTGTGTTATGTTCATAGATACCCGTGAGTCATTCCTGTGTGCCACTCCTGATGGCTTTGTTGGCCAGGATGGCTTGTTGGAGATCAAATGCCTGTATGGAGCATACAAGAAGGACCGTACACCACAAGCATCAATGGACCACGAAAGTCTGAGAAACACCTCGTGTAGCAAGATGGTGGATATAAATCCAATATTGAAAAGGACACATCAATACTACTTCTAAGTGCAGGGGCAGCTGCATGTGAACAAAAGGGCGGGGTGTGATTTTGTCCTTTTCAGTTGTGGTGGGCCGGCTGTAGAGCAAATTCACCGTAATGATGTCTTTTGGAACACAAAGATGGCCCCAAGGCTTAAAGATTTTCTGCTTATTAGCTACATACCGTAAATCGCTGTATTAGTTCCCCCCCCACCCCCAAATAATTTCTCCAGGGGAAACTATTTCGGTAGGGGAAGTTAAATGGTTTCCAAAATAATGAAATTTATTGCTCAGCTGTATGCAAAGTGTTGACCTTCAAATAAGTTATAGATTGTTTGGCCCAGTGCCAAACCTCCAATTCACGTTTTCGGAAATGGCACAGTGCGCATGCGCAACGACTGGAGTCCCCCTGGTGGCCAAATATAGAAACGAGGGATGGACGCTGGTGATGATATTAGACGTGTTTAAAAATAATTTTGATAATGTATCGATTGGCGTCACCGTCAGTTGCAAGCCACTGTAGGCGCCAAGCACTTTCATCCCCGACCCCTTTTGGCACTTACACTGTGCGACTCCCACCAGTATCACTATGACAACCGATCACATTTGATTCAACGCCTACCCCTTCTGACTATGGACCCGTTTTTGCCACCTACAATTTAATTTTTTGATCTTAGATTCTGTATTCAAATTAACCACTTTTAAAGTATTTTACAACAATTAGCATAAGGAGCATGCATACCGTCGTTTGGTCGACAAACGAAACAAACGGTGACAAACACGTTGTCAATGTTTGTGATGGTGCAGAGAAGAGAACGTCAGGGTGTTGTCATCGTTGGCATGTGACATCACATTTGGGGGCAGAACAAATATTTTGAATGCTGGTAAGTTTGACAATAATTTGTTTACAATACTGACCCTGCCATGAGGTTTAGTGATGAGGACTGCATTTAACTTTTAAATTTCAGGGGGTGTTACAAAACCGTATCAGTTCACCTTTAAGATTGAGTTCAATTGCACATTTGCAAGTCAGACAATTTTGTTTACATTTGGTCCCCTTCGGCTACTGCGCATGCGCGCGACCACTCGCCACCTAGTGCAGAAAGCTGAACCATTGAATGAGGGAAGAATCGTGCGTCATTGCCGATTTCAATGACGGGCGTCTAGCTTTAGTGACTGGTGATCGGTTTTTAAAATGACATCCATGAACATTTTGGTTTATAAAAACATTAAATGGAATGTATTGTCGCACTATTTGTGCATAATGGCACGCAACATGTCCTCGATCGTCTTTTTCGTGATGCAGACGCAGCAACCATTGGTTTTTTACCTAACTGCAGGGTTGGCGCCGTGCCCACCAGGCGGCGCTCGCGCATTCTGCAAAAGGTCTATTGCAGCCACTTACTGCATTTTCATCAATTTTCTCTGTATTACTCATATGATACTAGTCCATGATACTAAAAGTGCATAATTTCATAACTAATGTCCATGAATTTTATTATTAATAATAATAAAATGCAGTTAAACCTGTGTGTATAAAGGTAACCAGCAAGACCAGAAATATTTCTCGTTATAAAAAGGTTTCCATTATAGCCAGTGATTTTATTATAGAAACTGCCTTAAGGGATAAACTAAAAATAAAAAGACTTTTGTTTTGGACAGGTCCCCCTGTTAACCATTGCGAATTGGTTAACATACCAAATAGTCATTCTCTATAGTTTTTCACTCCGAATAACAAAATTAATTTTGTTGGGTTGAGCATCCCTTTAAGTTCAGCAACTTTACAATTATATTAGAAAATAATCCACAAAATAAAGGGTTAAATTGCAAACACTGCGTACACATAATGGTTAAAAATGATTACAATCTCATGTAATCTTATTGTATGCTATTCAAAAAGTTTTAAAAATATTAGACAAATTGCTTCAATAGCATGGTAAGCCAGGGATGTTTATGTTCTTACACAAGTTAAGTGTCTGTACCAAACTTGTATAATACTGCTAAAATATTGATTGCCATGTTTATGAGACAAGGAAAGGCCACCAACAGAATTAACAAATCTTAAGAACGTGAACAGGTTTTGGAAACTGCAGGTTTGGAAACTGCAAATAACATACCTTTCATTTTCACAGGAAATTATAATTTTGTAAAAACAGTATCAGCATATACCACCATAATTTAAACATCAATCGTGTAATAATGACGATTAACACTGGGTATATCTCGAACAGAGTACTGCTGAAGTCACACAGCAACTAAAGCCAACGTTTGGCACATGCAGGTGCCAGTTTGTCCACAATAAATATCATCCATTAGCTTGGTCTCGCTCAAGATTATCCTATTTGATATCTTCCCACACTTATGCAAAATCATTCATATATTACTGCAAATGCAGTAATTGCAAGGACATTTTCAGTCTGTTTTTGTGGATATGATATATTTTCAATCATGTAATAATTGTTTGCCGAGGAACACAATTCACAAACTTGCTTGCAGTCAAACAACATGTTTAAGGTGTGATGTAGTGTTTTCCAAAATCATTCACATATTGGTCACAATGCACCAATTTAGACTCCACTTGATTAATCTTTAGAGATTTTACTTCTGCTGGACATATTATAATTTCTTTGCAAAGACAATGTTTCACACACTTGTCTGCAGCCGCACTTTTATGTCTTCACTGATGAAATTTCATTTGTGGAATTCATAGCCGCCTTTGCGGCAACACATGATTCAACTTCATTATCATAACACAGTATGCCACAGCCACATTCAAGTCAAACTACCCACAGGCGAACTTGAATGTTCCAGTTCTTCATTGTAATTTAGTTTTCATCAGCACATATTTAGTCGAAGCAGTTCACATCCAAATCCACAAACACTTTTAACGATAAACGAGTCCGCACATATTTTTCATGAAATTCACAATGGTTCTGTTGATTAGCTGTATCCATAATCAGGAAGAGTGATGTTCAATTATTTATAGCTGAATAAAATCAAACGGGCTCCTTAATGAACTGACAAATGGAAGGCAGTTTTCTTTCGTGCCAACTTTATACTATGTTGCAGAAATTGCAAACACATGAACACATTACAACACATATTACTAAACACGGTGTATGCATACACATCCCTGGATCACCTTCAAAATATGCTATAATAACCAACTAACATTTGAAATACATCATTACAACCGGTGAATGACATGTAGTCAAATGAGAACATGAAATTGTATTTTTTGTTTTGTGTTAGCCATTACAGGAACACTGCATCTATTCGTGTATTCGAAATGAACTTGATTTTGACTTGCACAAAGTTAATACAATAAATCCGCATAAAGTCATAGTTAGCCATGCAGGAAAACCCATTGTGGTTCATCCACATCATCTTTTTCAGTCAGTTTATGGCACTAAGAACATAAATATGCTTCAACCTAGTGTTTATCTAAACTCCTTTAAGAAAAAATATTTGAATTATAGGAGCATTTACAAGAAACAGATGATTTATAG
>JAQFZQ010002856.1:0-12406 GCA_034696005.1 Glomeris marginata | reverse complement strand
TCTTAAAGTAAGATGGCATTTGCTAAGACACATCTTAAAATTTAGTATCTTAAAGTAAGATGGCATTTGCTAAGACACATCTTAAAATTTAGTATCTTAAAGTAAGATGGCATTTGCTAAGACATCTTAAAATTTAGTATCTTAAAGTAAGATGGCATTTGCTAAAACACATCTTAAAATTTAGTATCTTAAAGTAAGATGTCATTTGCTAAGACACTTCACAAATAAGACATTTGCTAAGACACTTCACAAATAAGACATTTGCTAAGACACTTCACAAATAAGACATTTGCTAAGACACTTCTCAAACAAGATAACATTTGCTAAGACACTTCTCCAATAAGATGCCATTTGCAAAGACACTTCTAAAAAGGTTTCTATTTGCTAAGATGCTTGTGATGTAAGGTGCTTAAGTAAGACACTTCTGTAGTAAGAAGCATCTTAACAAAAAGTTGGACTTCAGGATAAGATACTTAGAATTGTAGATGGCACATTCTTACACACAAGTGGTTGCATCGAATTAGATGCTTTTAGTATCTTACAACGTTCAGTGTTCAGAGTAGGCAAGTGTTCGATTTATATACAGGTCCTTATCAATGTATTTCCTATGACTGGGACTGCTAAAAATCGTTCAATATATAGGCAAGTGTTCAGTTTAACCAGGTGTTCAATGTGACATGTTTCACTGTATAAGATACCATTTAAAAATAGGGTAACTAAAATTTAGAAGTATTTCAGCAAAATGCATCTTACTTCAAAAGTGTCTGAGTAACATGTATCCGAGTTCAGTATTGCCTTAGCAAATAGCATCTTAAATTAGTTCAGAATTGTCGTAGCAAATAACACTTTATATTTCAGAAATGTATGAATTTTAGTAAAATGTGTCTTACTTAAAAAGTGTTGTAGTAAATACATATTACTTTAGGACAGTTTGCTACTACATTTGTCTGGTTTTTTCATACATGCCAAGTGGTCCACTTCTTAAAACCCTTAGTAAACAAGGCGTCGCTTCACTGCAGCACATAACACACATAATTTCAATAATCTGTGTATGGTTTACTAATGTACCAAATTTTCTGAAAATAATTTTGAATAACTAAATCGGATGTGCTCTTCAAGTACCTAATTCAAAATTGTGCCCCATCTTCAACGGTTCAAAAGTTAGAATTGGAATTGACCCTGTATAATGCTATCGATCGCCGTTTTCCAGATATTTCAAATTGTTACAGACTTTCACCTCACCCTGTATTCATTTCCAGACATTAAACTTACAAGAATCTCAAAATGACACCGATGATTTGTTGCACACAGTAACAAAGAAAGTCTACGAGGATAGACGTGTCACAATTTCATCACTTTCCCTATATGTATTTTCAACAAACCTCACGATTGCTTCTCCATGAAAATGTTTCTGATTACTGATATTTCAAATGAAATATAATTAATAACATTTGTTAATACTGTCTGTGTGATTTTTAATTAAATAATGGAACTAACTTTACGGATTGCCTTTGGTTTTTTTTTTTTTACTTTGACTGAGAGTTCTGGTATAATAAGAATTATTTCTGTTTACTAGTACATACATTAAAGATACGTTTATTTAGCTCACTTCATAATTATGGGTTCATCACGCCATCGTTCATCGATTTCGGATAAGATGGTAAATATTTGTATAGGTTATTAGCTACTATCACGGATCAATAACTATGAATTAATGTCTACTTCAATTGATTATTGGTATAGTGTACCACGAAAAATGGAAACAAAATAATGTTTAAACAAGTTTTCCCTATGGGCCAGTGCAATGAATAAATAGACAGTTTTTACATTCGCGCGTCACTTGAATCTGTCACTTTGCCTGCAAAATGTGATGTCATGCTTATCGAATCCAGTAATACTTCCATGTCAAATGCACATCAAATCTGCATCCGCCATTCGCTCATTTTCATGCAGCCACCATTAAATTCAATGGCAACGAAAGATTTGCGAGTTTATATATAGAAAAGCAGCAAATGTAATGATGGCTGAACTTGTTTGCCGCGAAATGCCAGCAGCCAATAAACGTCAAGTAACAAGGGATATATAGGAGATAGGAAAAGGGAGAAATAAGGAATTGTAGAAGTGGAAGAGGACGAAGAGCAAGACTTGAGACTATGTTAGACGAATGACATGACACGCAATCATTGGAGAGGCTCCTCTTGGAGGACGCGTCGTGATTTTCCGAGTCATTACATTAATTTCTCGCATCTCTACCGAGATAAAGACGCCATCTTGGCCAGACAACAACGCTGCAAAAACGAGATGAAATAAAAATGGAGACATTGACACACACACATATAGTTGTAATCATAACCGAACCAAGAGAGGACATAAATGTCACCGGGACTCTCCGGGATGAAATCGTCGAGTGCAAATATACCACATGTTTCGCCTACAACCAATCAGAGAGCAAATGATAAAGAGGAAAAGAACAAATAAAAAGGGGAAAAAATATATATAGCAAGATACGGAGCCAAGGGGAATTGCAAGTAGCTCCGGAAGATGCTCATTCCGCTGATGGAAGCGAACAATCTAAGAGTGCGTTATCCGCCATAGGACCCAATGCTGATGATGATGACGAGATGAGACCAAATGTCACGTCACCTAACATATTTTACTCATTGGGACATATTTTTCACAATAGGACCCTATGTCGGCTACATCACATCCATTTTCAGTGCTCCGCAATGAAATTTGCAATACATAATTGAAGCGCAGCCTCGAAAAGTGATACAATTATTTTGATAAACATAAGTTAGTACAGTCAACCCCCTCTAAATGAAAGTCCAAGAGATACTTTAAAAGTGGTAATTTTCACGGTGGTTTTATTTTCGCTATATTCGCGCACTAAGCAATTTTCCGCGAAAAAAAAAGAACACCGTTAAAATTAAAATATTTACTTTCTTTATTTAGAATGATGGAAAATTAATGTCATAATACAATATTGAATCATAGAAAGGAGGTGTAGGCTAAATTCAGCATCTGTAGTTGTCATAGTAAATATTGTGATATATGCGCATTAAAGGACAACTGACAGGGTAAAATTTACCTCACCAAATGGGTTGCCAATTTTTCCATGGATTACTGCACTATAATGGCGATTTTTCTAATTTTTTGACAATTTTTCATGGATTGGTTTTTTAATTAAAAATATGCGAATTTACCGTATTTCGGTCTTCGAAAGTAGTCGCCACGACAAAATGCACTCACTGAAACACTGACATTGGCTGAAGCTGCTATGACGTCACTCCGACTTTTACCTCATTGGCTAGAGCGACCTAGATCAACCCACAGTCGCCGTTTAGCCAATGGCGTTCTGGTAATTGATGTTCTCCTCAATAGCTCCTTCAATAATTTGTTTAAAAATATTTTAAGGGAACTCATAGTTTTAATTTACTGTTCCTTATCAACAGTTTTAATGGCATGGGACCTTACAAAACCCTGCCAGTTGTCCTTTAAGATAATGGGAAAAACAGCTAATTCAATGTAATACTGCTACCGAATTTTGATATCACATAATGCTGCACTTAAAATGACACCATGGATTGATATTCTATTAAAAATTGTCACTCTAATTACATAACAGAAATTTAAGTGCTCCCTAATGTACATGAGATAGTATAATAGAAGTAGATTGAATTACAGGGAAAAGTAAAGTAAATTTAATGTAAACAAATTAACTGCGTGTACATTTGCCAGTTTTATGCGAATGGAAAATTTGCAATAACATTTTTTTAAATTTTGAAACATGGGCTAGCACGCAACTGGACTTAAAGAAATGTTTCATTCACTATTTAAGTCAAATTCACCCACTCAGGATAAACACAATCTTGAATAAATTTGAGCTTCTATTAGGGGTGCACTTCAATAAGAGGATGCGCTTCTATTTTTCAATCTGTCTTGCTTAGCACGCTTCTATTACAGGTGAGCTTCTAATAAAGATGAGCTTCAAATAGAGGAATTACGGTATATAACTAATATAGAGAATATTGAGCAGACCCAACTACGGCTGTAATATCGTGTGGGTTAATGCAAAATTATAGTTGGATGAAAATGCATATAAAGAACAGTAAATGTGAGAAATGGATGAAGAAAATAAAAGAAATGATGGGAAGGAAGAAGAAGAGGAAAGACAAGAAATAGATGGTAGTACACATTGGAGCATGACAAAAAGAAAAGAGTTGATGTTACGACTAAAGATGAGAAATGCTCCTCCAGAGGCAAGCAAAGCACTTATCTCATCCATGAAGAGTAAAAAATGACTAACACTGGCAATAAGTGCAAAGAACGCAAAACCACAAACTCTTAATCTTGACAGGGTAACAGTCACGAGATAGAAATAACAACTTAAAAAAAGGAGGGGCGGCGGCGGGGGAGAGAACTAATTCGCAATCAATAGAAAAAACTTTGCTGACTTCTGAGTGAGCATTCATCAGCTGTCCAATATAATACTTGTGTATCAAAGATAATGCAACACGAATTTGGATCCGTGATCAATTTCACTGCAAAACTTATTACGCTACCCCAACTTAACGCGAACTCGGAGTTGCGCGGTTCTTGCTTGGGAAAATCATTGCAAAATATTTGGATGAAATTTACAAAAATACATTGAATTTTGATAGCAGAAGTTGTTAAAAATTATTAGCTTGCTACGAAGAAATAAAAAACATTGTTTCATCGGATGAATTTGTAAATTTTATGAAGCAGTCAACATCGATATAACTTTTTACGTAACTCATTTATTTTTTAAATACTTTGTATAATCCTGATGCTAACGGGTCATGTACACATGCAGAGCGAACATATAGTGTTTTAACCCGGGGGCCCCATCCTCACTATCATTCCCTAACCTCGCAAGCAAGCGTGCTAACCCGCAGTCCTTAGACCCGTATGGGTTGCAGCACAAGCATTTTTAATGTACAAAGCCCACAGCAAATCCCTATGAAGATATTCTAGTTAATTAGAAGATGGGGAAACCCAGGGCTCAAAGTGGAAAAATAATAAATTCAGGACATTTTCAGGACAGTGATTTCAGGACATATTTTGCAAATGCCATCGGAAAACTCTAATGCAGTCTTTTGTAACACTAAGAACAGTGGCGACCTCTCCCCACCAGACTAACCAACAGAACAAAGTCCTGTAGCAGAAGTGCCACAGCGAAATTAAATTTAAACAAAGAATAACATGTAATTTCAGGACAATCAGGACATTTCAGGACATCATTTAGTTGTTCAGGACTTTCAGGACAACTTTGAGCCCTGGAAACCGGAGACCCCGTATAGAGAACTGCATTTTGTTTAATATTTTTCTTCTAAACTAGTATTTTTCTAGGGTTTTTGTTAGTCCTTGGTCCCAATTAAACAAAATTTATATGTATTTACGTATATACAAAGTAGTAGCCCAACTTATTACGCTTTGGTCCCACCCATAGCGCAACTTCAAGGTATTACTGTATAATATTTCTGTATTGAGATCAGTACACTGTTTTACTGAAAATAATGTTTTGTTTTTATGGCATTTGCTGAGAATTCAGAAAAACACCTGATTACATGTCATTCAGTAAAGAACATTTTTAAGTGTTCAGGCAATTTCCCTGCAATTGTGAAATTTAAACCTTTGCATATTATTAATATATTGCATACATTCAAGTAGCATATTATGCATGTATATTCAACGTTGCAAATTCAGTTCAGGAAATACGAGGGATAAACTTGTATAGTTTTAAGCCGAAGCTGGGGGACATTTTATATTCCCTGGAGATGGATAATAACGTGGAAATTTGTGGCTTTTTCTAATATCCTAATGAAAATGTCTCCCAAAATATTATCTCGCTAATGCGGCTCAAGGGGGGAATTAATTTCGACAATACAACGGCCGCCAGGTGGCGCTCTGCAATGCGTCACCACCGCTTACTGCGTACTTGGTACACTTGGTAACATATTGCATACATGACTACAGTTATTGCAACTAAACAAATATGGATTGTACAACTTGCTTTGTGGTCTATATTTCCACTTTGGTTCATTTTTATGCATTTCATGAACTTTATGCACCATGTTTCATTTTGAACAAAGGGGCTATTGACATTCGACTAGCATGCAAATAATTCAAATGCAACCATTGCACACGCATGCTGAAAGAAAAAAAAATGGCCCCACTCCAATTGAACTTCAAAGGAACCAATGCAGTAAATAAACAGGTTTTATTCATAAGGTCATCGAGGGACCTTCTAATGTATAAACATGAGCACATGACCATCGCTACACAGCGGTATCCAAGCCCCATGGTCCAACTACCACGATGACAATGTGCATTCCGGTTAAATGGGACACAAAGAGACAATATGCCTATGACAAAATTAAAGGAATTAATAAATATAGTTCTGAATTAGGAGTAATTATAAAAAGATTTGTTTATAAAGATATTTGGATACAAAATGCCACAATTGCCCCATCTATTGGTAATTGTCCATACTAAACAACATAGATTTTCTATATGCTTGGGTTTTTATGATTATTTTTACTTTTTTATTTTGTCCTAGTGCCATATTCAATCAATGTCCCACTTGACTCTTGTCCCAACTTAGTAGGACTCTACTTAAAAATTATTCAGATCATTTAGAGGAACCGCAATAAAGTTTTAGAGCTCGAAACAAATTCAACAAATTCCCAATAAAGTTCAGTAAAAAATTGCCTAGTGTCCATTGTAGAGGGTGACCTGACATAAAACACTAGGACCAGGGTATACGAGGAGAGAGTTGAGATTAAAATACGTGAGCACCACCTCTTCCGCATTTCCACACAAACACAAAATAGGGGAAAAAGTAATCCGTGTCCACGTAAGGAATTTCCATAAAAAGACTATTAACACGGACCTTACATAACTTTCATATGAATTGTACCCAGAAAGGAGCAGCTCTAAGTGTTAGTTTATACTAACCTCCTCGATTTCCAAGCACATTTCATTGGAAAGGACCTGTCCAGTGACAGGATTTTGATCACGGAGGTGTGTGTTGTCTGTTGCAATGGACCATGGAGTAAATGTAAACAGAAGCCGAGGGGTAAAGTGAGGAATAACAATCGCATCTCCCCAACTGACCCTTCAAAATGTGCTTATTTACACCATTGCAATCTACACCCAGATGCAATTTTCGCATACAACCTCTAAATCAATATCGATCGCAGACAACTCACTCATATGAACACGCAACATGGAAATTACATCCCTGTCACAATGATATTTTTCTTCGGTGCACAAAGAAAATACCATTATATTCCTCCACTCAACTAATTATTGTATTATAAAACCTGTCTATGGTGGACAGTTTGTTATTTGGACCTATATAACGGTACTATCCATGTTAAAACATCTGCATGATGTTGCTAAACGAAGGGTAGAGACTGTATCACTGTATAAACTTTGGAAAATTCACTGTTACTGATTTCTGGCAATTAACATACAACCACTTTGTGTCGCTATTCGAAGCAGAATAAAGACAAGAAACTTAAAGGTGAACTGACATGGTTTTGTAACCCCCCTTGAAACTTTTTCCAGTAGCCGAGAACATGCAAATTAAAATGTTGCCGGTGTTAGAAAGTTTTTATAAAATTTATTCGCTGCGCTATTAATGATAGAAGTTTAAAATTGCACGCATGCGCACACCGATCGTGTGATCGCAGGTATGAAATATCGGGAGAACGAAGGTCCAAAAATACTTGTTATACGTAGCATAGTTCATCCCCCTTGTATAGTGAAGGTCACCTTTGGGGACTGTTGGAATGATATACATGAAGTTTTCAGAAAAGATGTGGCAAAATAAGGGTCTTTTTGCGGTTAAACTGTATTTTGGTATAACTAAAAAACCAATTTTTCCCCAGAACTGCAAATTTAGGGTAATAATATTCATTTCATTTACATCCGTTACCCACATTTTTATGGAAATTGGTAATTCATTGTTTTACCCTGTCAGTTCACCTTTAACACCAAAACAACCAGTTTCAATTTTCGCTGCGAGAATAACAATGGTGACAAACCGAACAAAAATCAACACTAACTCGATTCTGTAACTGAACTCTATATAACTGAACTCTATAACTGAACTCTACAAGTGACGTCATCAAGCAAAAGCAAAGAGAGGGAGAAAAAAAACACAGATTATGTCAAACAGAATACATAACAGAATATTCAGACAGTTAGAATAGGGAAATATAATAATTTGTGAAATGTCCACCATATTTCTTTCTATTGTTGTATTGTTGCAATTGTTAAATGTGTAATTAGATCAGCAAATTTCATTGTATCACAAATTGAGTGTTGTACACATGTAATTTAGCTAAGAGAGAATGGATATAAAAGGCAAGCTTCCCTGCACTAATACTTCACTAACCCTGAATAGGAGGGGGAAGGGTCAGAAAAGGATGAAAAGGCATTCCACTAACCCCCTCACCCCCCCCAACCCCCAACTCTCACAAATGTCCATCCGTAACACGTACATTAACTAATTAAGTAGTTGGAGATCCTCTAGTCGATTCGGCTATCGGCTGTCGATAAGCACCGAAACCACTTCACGCGGAGCATGCGCAAACATCTCGAAAGCATCTCCAGCAACACCTTCCCATTTATTCATATATATCTTGTTTTCTAAGATTAAACAAGCAGATGTTCAAGAAGATCTTTTATCACCTCACAACTGAGTCATAGGTTCTTAAAATGCAGCGTATGCGCGCACCTCCCACAGGTGGAATCGCAAGTGCTGGACTATTTTTGCTAGTGGAAATGATATTTTGGAGTATAAAAAAGGAAAAGTAGAAATAAGTTAACATTTGATGCTATACTTAATATGAAATAATAATTAAAAATATTTTTGGAAATATGGATTTGTTTCTTTTTAAATTGCATTATAGATTATTAAAATATTTTATGTACGATGTACAAGACTTTATACATTATACAGTCTGGTGCAAAATGATATCCTCGCCCTGAAATTCGTCATTTTTGGACATCATAGTAGAGGTAATATTACCCGAATTTTTTCCTTGTTTGTCATGTTATGTAACCAAGATTGTATGGTCTGAATATCATTTGATTTGGTTTTGGACGAAATTATTGGAAAAAACTGCATTTCACTAAAATAAAAATGCCGACTTTACAGAGGTTCCGTATTTAACAGTTTCCGCTGTACAGGAAATCATTTTATAATGTAGCGACAAGTGGAAGGTTCAGTGAAGAGTCTAAACATGCGCTAACTATTATTTTAATCTTCCCCGAGGAACAACAACTTGAAACATCCTGTTGTTTACTAATAGTTGTTACTAAGAGTTCAATACTGTATCGTATCGGGTATCGTTAGAATCGATGTATCAACTACTGTATCGATATGTATTGGTCATGTGGTCAAAACTGGGTGTGTTATTAAATCAGTATTAACCTGTCCTTGCTGGAGATCAGACACAACTCAGACTTACAAAACTCAGGTGACAAACAAGACATCTTCCCCTTACCAGGGACTGTGAAGAACTGCCTTGATACAATTTTAGCTAACTCTATTTAAACAAAATCCAACCAATGGTAAAGCATCTAACTTGACTAACTTATTGCAACAATGTGCAAATCAGTGGAAAACGAGATTACGCAACAATAAGCTCAATAGGAGCTAAAACAAGTTCTAACAAGGCTAAGGGGTTTTAGTGACAAAGGTTCAATTGGAGGTGGCCCCTCAAAAGTCAAAGGTTAATAACAACAATAACAATGGAAAAACCCAAAACTAACAACAAACTTTGTAGGTCACTACAATAGTATTATTAGGACTTTGTTGTATTCGTATAGGAACTACAATAATATATTTTAAATCCTAAAGTAGTGTAACAGGTTCTAGCAATTGGAAATTTTGTACAAAAAAATCAAATAAATCATTCTCCATTTTAAAAATTGTATTATATTAATTATTGATAACAAAAAAATATACAATAAAATAAGATGTTTCGAGTATTTTTTAGAAGGCAACAATATAAAATATCTTTGTATTTTATAAGGAGAAATTCTGCGGAGTGAGATTTCAAAAAGCGACCCCTGATGCTTCACTGTACAACTCGGGAAAATGGCAGTGAAGTCTCATTAGTTCTAAAAAATGGAGGCAAATGTTGAGCGAACGAGTGGTAATTGTCTCCGAGAAAAGTGTTAGCTCAATTGGCGAAGTGGCTGTTAGTGAGTCTAATTACTGTCACCGGGACACTCCGCTTGCTCCGGCACTGGTGTGCTCTGGTAACAAGTTGGCATTCCGACAGAGATTTCTGCAAAGTGTTCGCGAATAATTAAGTTCTCGCACGAAGTGCTTACAACTACATTATTAAAGGCGAAAAACTAGCCAAATAAATTAACTCAGTTAAGAGAACGAATGGGGAAAAGCAAATTAAACCAATTAAAATTGCAACGGAATTTCCCAAACTCACATAATCATGCGCAAACACGCATGCAAGTGAATTAAAGGGAAACTGTATTTATGCACAAATTACTTCCCTTAACTTTTCTGATAAATATTCATTGATAAAAATACTTCTGGTAATAACTTCATGGCATTACATAGGTATTTATGCAAAATTAAATTTACAAATATATTTCGGTATTAATTAAATATGGTCAATTTTTGAATATTTTGCACAATTTCACAGAAATGTCTTTCTCGATTTTGTAATTACAATTACAATTAGCATCTCGTTAATTTCAATAATTTTATAATTCTTTTTACATCATTGCATTCATGATAATGACCATTATCATCATTTACAGTACTATCTGATGGCTATTTGTAGGTATAGCATTGTTGTGGAGCAACATATGCAAAGTCTTATCCGAATGAAACTTTATTGAGAATGTGTGAGACCAAAAACATACGTAACTTTATGTACATACCTACTGGTCGAAGCGCACAACATAAAAGTTCTTAAAAGCATCAGCTGTAGCGGGTATAACAAACAAAACAAAACAAGCGGATTGCAATAGTTCATTGTTACCATGATGGTCATTATATATTTATTCTTTTATCATCTTTATCACTATAAAGAGCTATCATAATGATCAGAATTAAAGGGACAGTATACCCAAAAAAGATTTTTTGATATGATGTGCACAAAAACAAACTATATTAAGTTTATACAGGAAGTATTAATAAATTCGCGACAGTTACCAAGAAATTAAATAAAAACCGTCCTAAAAGGGGCGTGATTTCACAGTTCATCTTGGCCAGGACACCAATCGCGTTTGAGTGCAATCGAATGCGCGTTGCACTATTCGCATGTTCGATTCCATTCGAATCCGCTCCTTTTAGGACGGTTTTTATTTAATTTCTTGGTAACTATCGCAAATTTATTAATACTTCCTATACAAACTTTCTATAGTTTGTTTTTGCGCATACTGGGTATACTGTCCCTTTAAATTGCTAATTTATAAGCCTCATTATATTCATGATAATTATATAAATATTATTATTATCATTATTGCCATTAAATTATCATTACTGTTATAATTACCATTATTACTTTTACTATCATTGTTATTATTGCCATTATGTTCATCATTAACATACCAATTATCATCACCAGCAGCATTAACATTATCAGGGTGTAAAGTGGAAAGCAGTCAAAAAATATATGAAATATAGGAATGCCATTTGCAAAATATAGGATGAAATATAGGAATGTTTTTGGAAAATATAGGATGAAATATAGGAATATCTAAAAAAATAGAATGAAATACAGTATATTTTGGTTTCCCAAAATCCACAAAAACTCCAATGGAACGATTTTAACTAAACCGTGATAGCAGTGTCAATTGCGATGACAGATACGGAATCCTGAGTATTTTTCCAATACGACTATATGTCGGTTTTATGCAGATTGAGGCACTTCGTTGCCCTTTTTTTCGCGCCTAAACAATGATAGCTGAACGCAATCAAGTTTCACTTTGAATGCATGCACTAAAAGTCGGATATTTCCTAAACCGTGATAGCAGTGTCAACTCCGAAAACAGATTCGGAATCCTGAGAATATTTCCAATAAGCCTGCGTCGGTTTTGTGCCCATTGAGGCACTTTTAGGGCCTGTTTTCGACGCCTATACCATGTCCGCTGAATGTAATCAAGTTTCACTTTGAATGCCTCCACTAAAAGTCGAATATCTCCTAAACCGTGATAGCAATGTCAATTCCGGTGACAGATTCGAAATCCTGAGGATTTTTCCTATCATAATATGTTGGTTTAGTGCAGATTAGACCACAATGAATCATCGTTTTGCATGACTAAAGTGAACAGTCGATTATCTGCTAAAGCTTCGCATCCACTAAAAAGTCGAATATTTCCTAAACCGTGATAGCAA
>JAQFZQ010002855.1:0-12407 GCA_034696005.1 Glomeris marginata | reverse complement strand
AGAAGAGGATTATTGGAAACACAATGAAGAGAAGAGGATTATTGGAAACAATGAAGAGAAGAGGATTATTGGAAACAATGAAGAGAAGAGGATTATTGGAAACGCAATGAAGAGAAGAGGATTATTGGAAACACAATGAAGAGACGAGGATTATTGGAAACACAATGAAGAGACGAGGATTATTGGAAACACTATGAAGAGAAGAGGATTATTGGAAACACAATGAAGAGAAGAGGATTATTGGAAACAATGAAGAGAAGAGGATTATTGGAAACACAATGAAGAGAAGAGGATTATTGGAAACACAATGAAGCGAAGAGGATTATTGGAAACAATGAAGCGAAGAGGATTATTGGAAACACAATGAAGCGAAGAGGATTATTGGAAACACAATGAAGCGAAGAGGATTATTGGAAACACGGAAGAGAAGAGGATTATTGAAAACACAATGAAGCGAAGAGGATTATTGGAAACACGATGAAGAGAAGTGGATTATTGGAAACACGATGAAGAGAAGAGGATTGGAATAAATGAAGCGAAGAGGATTATTGGAAACGCACTGAAGCGAAGAGGATTATTGGAAACACAAAGAAGAGAAGAGGATTATTAAAAACACAAAGAGAAGAGGATTATTGGAAACGCAACGAAGAGAAGAGGATTATTGGAAACACTGAAGCGATTAGGATGAAAGGAAACAGGATTGGAACAAAAGCAAATATGCTGGTAATACAATGAAGATGGAATAGGATGTGAAGGGGATGGAAATATGGTAGTGGTGGGTGAAGTCCTACTAAATTGTTCTAAGGCATGTTAAATTATTTAGATTCAGTAAGTTTGACATGTGCAATTGAATATGGCGGGGATTTGAGTATGGGTGCGACGTCTAAAAATGGCAAGATGGATAAAGAGGCTCAACGTAAGTTTATGTTGATGATGGATGGATGGAATACTTCAATAATAAAGTGCAGCTGATATTAATTTCAGTATTTGTGTTAGGTTGACTGCATCTGGGAACGGCTTCATTGCTCTGGGTCATCGGTAAGCTATTTTTGCCTTTTAATTAACATACGTATTTCATTTTACGGCCAATAGTACATTGGACTGTTTAAATGCTGGCGAATATTACTTTGTTGCATGTTGCAACAATTTCAACAGGCTTTTGTTTACTCTTGTTCAGTTTGGTGTCTACTCAACTCTCAACTGATGGCAGGATGGCAGGTGGATCTCGCTACTAAGATGGTGACACTTGGACTGGCCACCGGTGATCCCCATCCACCGTTGGATGATGATGGCGACCTCCCATACCGTGCATTGGGCACCAGTGGGTGGGTCCTACGAACGGTAGGAAACATTTAAAACGAAATTCTTAATGGCCACACCTGTGTTTTAATAATGTGTGTTTCTTTTTAGCAATTATAGGGTTAGGTAGGGCTGTTAGGTAGGGCTTGTCTGGTTAGTTTCATGTTTACAAGTGGGCATGCTCCCTGCCCACTTGACGGCCATATTGGCAGTGTGGCCATTTTGAATGTAACTTGGGGGGATGTTTTGCCTATGGTTAAACAAGGCAGAACAAAGGGTTCTTGGTGCCCTCAAGGCACCTTCTTATCCCAGAAAAGAACCCTGCCTCAGGATGCAGCGTTGACGTCGCGGCAGGGCTTAAAAGTTAACCAAATTTGACTGGTTAACTTAACCAATGGCATCCTACTTGATTATTTCTCTGATACAAATGTTCATTATTACAATATTACAATATTTTGAAAAATAAAAAAATTCTACATTCACTAAATTTGTATATTTTAGTGTGTGATTTGCATAAATCTGATTTGTTTTGGAATTTGCAATTTGTTGATGGCTATTTTTATTTTCCAGATTAAGGATGTACTGGTGGTGCTCTTTGAACATTTCAAATAAAACCTTAAACATGTTAAACCGTTGTATATTTTTTGATGTTTTGAAAATGAATCAAAAAGAAATGAATGTTTAGGGTAAATGTTTTTGCGGCAGGGCTTAAAAGTTAACCAAGCGTGTTAACTTAAGCAATGGCATCCTTATGTAGGATTCACAGGGTGGATAAAAAGTCACCAATTATGTCTGGTAATGTCAATCGATAGGTAATGTACTAAAACAACCACAATTTGTCATTCAATGTACAAGCAACCAGTTTTTATTTCGTTTGAAACTGATAACTGCACCTAGTTACCGTTACAATTTTCTCTGTAAAAATGTGCAAAATCAATCACGGTATAAATTAATGTTCGCAAACCTTCTACGCTTCGGTTTACATTTTCTATACATAGTAAATCACGAGAATCTCTTGCGACAAATCAATAAAAACTAACACGAGATTGTCTACACTTTCCGTAAGCAAATCCTATGGCATGTATTGCGCTAAAGTTTCTTTTTACGTGCTACGTACGACTCCGCATATTCTGAACAATGTCTAACCAAACCCTCCCAATAAAAAGCGATATGTTAAAATTTTGCATTGCCGTTTAAGAGTTGTTAAAAAGTGCAAACGTTCGTATTTAGTGCCCCTTGAGCTACAACAGTGTTTTGGGACTGCAAATATTACCAACTGCTTCAGACAACTGACATGGCGGCGTGGACGTGTGGCTATGCAATCAGATCAGGGATATTGTGTATTCAGAATGTAACAGAATTTGGAGAGGAACTCAAACTTTACATTACAACTAGAAAATGATGTGGAAGAAGCAATTTATCGGTTTTGACACGTGAACCGCTGTTAACGGTGCACACTTAGAAGTTAGCTTAATTTCCCTAAAATCTTCACAAGTTAGTGATTGCATATTAGTTCAGTAAATGAGCTGCGTGACATGTTTATTTTACATTAGGTGCATGATCTATCACCATTCAAATTAATACTTTAAGGAAATGCAGCTTTTGGTACCCTATAAACCTCGTACCGTTGACATGTCAGCGGTTACTTGCACAGGCCCCTATGATAGTGATGGTTATTGCATTCATTATGGAGACAATAAACTCCTGTTTTACATATGCAGTTATGGTATGTCTTTTTAGTGAAAGAGTACTTAAAGGTCAAACATCTGACCTCTAAAGTCTTCTTTCGCTGACCGGACTATATACGTAAACAAACACTCGGATGTTATACAGTAAATGACTGAAGGGAACAGTTATGGGCTAACCTGTAATGAAAACGATTTTCTATTGATTTTCTAATATTATTAATCGGATTTGACTGATAGTAATATGCGCGCCATGATGAGATTTACAATTGTGATTTTAAATTTAGGGTTGCAATTAAAATTCTCCCTTGACATAGACTTTATCTCTGGTCGTCTTAAAACAAATGCATTATATAATATACATAATACTACCAAAATACTACGTATAGTCGGTATAGTTCATTCAAGGGATTAGTGTACAGTGACATCACACATCTTTCAATGTTACGGTGTGCTTATATCCAAATTACTATGTCATTAACACAATTTATACTTGAACAAACTATAACCATGCTATAGACATTTGGGCGTAGCAAAGTAACATAACAGTGTAATTACAATGCAGTTTACAACAGGTTTTCTGTGCAATTTCGATTATTTTAGTGATGGTATACCTCGATATGCGCGATGCAATGGCAGTTTGGTTTATGTACAAATTAAATGCTTAGCTTTCCTGTAATATGAACATTTCAAAAATAATGTACATTAAAAGATAAACCTGCCAAAAGCACATCCTATAAATAACGTTTTAAAATTAACACAGAATTTAGCATATCTTTTGTGAAAACAACACAAATATACGGTAGCAACACGTATGTACATGTAATATTAACCATCAAATCAAGGAGTTGCTCAAATTATATGCTATATATGACAATTTTTACTGGGTTATAATTCTAATAGTGTGAAGTTTTGTGATTTTTGATTTGATATGTGAAAATAATGGTATGCATCATCAGATGGGTTCAATTAATGACAAATGTTTGATAATAAGAAAACAAGTTTAAACATACTAATATTTCTGATTGACTAAGACAAACAAAAAACACTGCTATATTTTTAAAAATACAATAAGAGTTGCACAATTTCATGTTATACAGGGTGGGGCAGAATAACTGGTGATTTTGAAATGACTGAAGAAAAAAGTATTCATTATTTCCAAAATTTATTGACACCACATTGAAATACTGGAAAAACATTTAGGTAACTAAATTTTTCCTATTTTAAATTTTGAAAATTACATCCATCTAAATGCAAGCATTTTTCAAGTTGCGCAGCAATTCCAGTGGGATTTGTGCCGCTTCATCTGGAATCTATTGTTTGAGGGTCTTGATGGTTCTTGGTGGTACCTCCAGGTGAAACCTAATCTTTAACGTGGTGACAATAAATTTTGGTTATATTGAATACTTTGTTATCCACAGTCATGTCAAAATCGCCCGTTATTTTGCCCCACCCTGTAGTAAGGGTACTTGTTACTTCACGGTTTGTTCATAAAAGCAAACTTTCAAAATACACCTGCTTCTTATTTATAAATAAGTCTTTGCCAGGTTTCTAGTTGCTTTTCTTCAGTTTTATGTAATTGTTTCAATAATCCCATTTTAAAAAATGGATAATAAATATCCTAATAGCTTTTTCAAAAATTCTAACATTGCGGAATAGCTTTATTACAAAATGGCTTTTGCATGTTAGATGAAACAAAAATTTGAGTATATAATCGGTAATGAGTGCTACTTTCCTTGAAAAATGACCACCGAGGGTGATTGAGGTGCATATTCGGTGGGAACAGTTGCTGTTTTATATTTGCAGCTATATTCAAATGTAATTACAGGAACAACATGCGAAGTTTTATCAAATCAAAATGAGCATGGTAGGTAGGCACTTCTAAGCGTCCATTTTCCCTTAATAATGACTGCTTAATAAATATGCATCTATACAAATTTTTTCCTGCCCGAAGCTTGTATATGCTTACATAAAATGAAATATAATTACTCAAAACACATGTTGCAATGAAGCTGGGCATTAAACATTGTGCACTATATAAACGGATTGTCAGTTAATCAAAGGCCAGTGAAAAATTGGATTTGTATATACTGAAACCGCGGTCATAGTTGCACTACGGTGTGGAGTCGAAAGGGGTGAAGACGGGGCTTTTGACCAATGAGGAAGTAGGTACGATGCGCATGTTCGTTCTTTGTCGTTGCTAGCCACGCCCAGAAGTGTTATAACCTCGCCTTCATTGGCCAAAAAGTTTTCCTTCACTTTTTACCTCCCATCCTCTAGTGCAACTTTGAACGCGATTCCAGTATAATTGAAAAATTAAATGATATGATTTGAGTGGATTGCAGAGTGATACTTCACGCAGCAAATGGACGTTCAATCCAATTCAGAGGTTCCAATTTACCAAAACTGGAACAACTTACTGAACTGTTGGAATATACAATGATAATAAAATAATGAATTTGAAAAAAAAATAACCATATTAAGATTTCAAATTAATTAATAATGTGTATAAATTAAAAACTTTTACAGTCAAAGGTTGAAATTATTCTTATAAGTAAGCATTTGTGGTCGAGTTTATATAATAAGAACTTTACAATTTGAATTTAGAAATTTACATTTCAATATTAGACATAATTGCTGCAATAGTGAAGCATGTCAATATAATTTCACTTATTATAAATTGTAGGAAATTTATGCGTTTTCCCAGAACAGATTGAATCCTATTTCAGGGTAATGCATGCTTCAATTTAAAAGTATAATTGCAATTTGCCTCATTACAATTCCAACATATGTAAATTAAACCAAATGCATTCTTCAGATTGAAAATAATGCAAGAAAATGGTTCAATAATGAAATTATCATTTCTTCATGTGCAGTTTTTAAATCCTGGCCTTTGTTTATTTACAAGAGGGAAAGCAGCAGCAGAGTGAAGATGTAGAAATAAGAAGCAATATAATGATATGTAGAAATGTATCCAAATGAAAGTACCGTCTTCTTGTTCTGTCTGCTGAGTTTGGCTTTAGTCTATATATTTCTACTTCTGCCAACTTGAAGAGGGAAAGTAAAACATCTCTACGAATGAATGGCACATTGTTGTTGATCATCTCGGTGATATTCTTCAAGAATGGGTAGCACAGCTCCTATAGTTAAAACACAATCAAATTATTTTTATTTAGCTTGAATCAATGTGTTTCTCTTTATATTTCTGCAGAATTGTGCATAAAAACAGAATTTCAGACCTCTTCTCTTTTCAGTCTCTCCATTGCACTGCTATTATCTATATTCGAATCGCTTTCATCTAACTGAGCCTGGATTATTATATTTTCTCCAATATGTTTCGTCATAACCAATTTGCATCCACCCTACAAAAATATGATGAAAGAAGTCAGAATATTAGAAACGTTCACTGGAAAATTAATGTTTCATATCATATTTATTTTTTCACATCTTCTTGACGTTTCTCTTCCATGATTTTGCTCAATAGCCTCACAGAATCCACAATACTTAGTTGAGTATACGGCCTCAAAAGTCTCTCTTCTACTTCACTGTAGCCGAGGAACAGGAATATTCCTGCAAAACAGAAAAATTGCTACAACTTTCATGCATTTAAATTGCAAACTCAGTTTATGCATTTTGAAAAAGCAATAACTTCAATAAATTATAAAAGTCAATTTGTTAAGTATAACACTTTTAATGGTAATTAATGTACTTTTGTTTGTATTCAACTGAATGATTTCTGAGCATAATACCTAATACTGCACAACTAAATTTGTTACCAGGAAATATACAGGGTGACACACCTAACACTGATCTGCTCAATAGCTCAAATTGTGTGCAGTACAGGTGAATTATGGTTATGTGCAGGAATATTGCTTGACCTTTGACTTTCCTAGTGGTGCCTTTAACATTTCAATGACATTGCATTTCTACCTTTGATACCGTGGCAGATAAAGCCATCACAAACTATTGAGCAGGTCAGTATTAGGTGACTCGCCCTGTATTTTGTGCAGCACTCTGCGAGAAATATGTTCCTAGCCATAAATGTTGAATCATGAATATTTACAGTCATTTATTGATTTGATGTTACATTATTTATGAAATATTGATGGCTGCATTGCAGACCAGCAGACCATTGCTTGCCTCATGACTGGTACACTGCATTATTAATGGTACACCCAATACGCCATAAATATCTCATATTTGCTATATTAAATCTTTATAACTAATATGGAATCATAATCATAAAATTGCTATTAGTGGTTTATTACAAAACAATTCGCTATTAATTTAAAAATATATTTTAAAAAACACTGATTAATGAAAATCTTATTTTTGTTATTTATTTACCTTGTTTGAGTTCATAAAGTTGTGGTGAAGGCTTCATGCAAATAAAGTTCCCTGAGAAGCACATACATCTACCTCTGTAAGCTTTGTAAGCTGGTGCAGTGTGACCTGCAAGATAATTGGATTCCTAATAAATGTAATACGCAATGCAAGTTTGCATTCGCGACACGTATATACCAGTCGGCATGATGTATTTACATACTTAATTAATAACGTGCAACTGGCTAATGCCATCGAATGATTTCACTTACTGTATACAGTAAAAGAAGTCAGACATGGTAGTCTTTCTGTGCATGGCAGCAAACTGCACTGAAGTTGAACGCCGACATGACAAACGCAAACCGAAGAACAATCCATTTCACCTTTACTGTACAACTGCAAGGAAGTTTAATTCTAATTAAAAACCAATTAATCAGAACAGTTGAGGTTTATCAAGCATTCATTAGTACCCGTTTTCCAGACCCGACAGCAATTGTAATATTCTTTCCAAACGTTCCTGGAAGGATGCATTGTTCTGAAAGAGAACAGAACCTTACTGAATGAAGTTTAAAAGTCACTATGCACCTGCATCACAAACAATAATTTTTTCTGTATTTAACTATTAATTTTAACCTTATTGCGGTTTCGGACTTGTTACGTAAAGTGATTATAGTCCGCGCGGTGAAAGAAGACACCGGACCATTCCAACTAATCTCACAGGGGTGTTTTATAAAAGGAGTCCGCTCCTCAGTTACTTACAGTACAAGTGCATTCACTACCTCTCTCCCCCCATTGTTACAATTGAACTGTTCCGTTTCATCTTTCGTTGCACGGACTATAGCCATGCGTTTGTTCCTAATTTACATTGGACAGTGTGAAACGGTCATTATTCCTTGAAATATTGTACATCGATATTATTTAGATGCAGTAATAACTTACTGATTACCTTGCATATTAAACTTGTACTAATTATAAATCTGAATGAACAAATTTAATTGATATGTAACGTAACGGATGTCGTAAAATTTTGAAATCAAAGAACGAATACATATAAAACGTTAAGTGCATTAATTAAAAGAAAGATATATAAATGCAAAATTCGTTTATAATGGGGCTATTCAAACAAGATTTACTAATACTTTGACTTATAAAAGGCTTATTGGGGTATGTTTCACATGTACTTTAACGTTACGCATGTAAGTCATGATCCAAAATCCTTTCAGATTTTTCAAAAATGGTTAATACAGAAAGCTTAAACATTTTGGGTAATGTGCAAAAAATAAGGACAGTATTTGAGTTGAACCATATAATAGACTCCAATGTTCATTAGATATAGGAGAAATGCCATGTTCAAATAAGCCATGAGAAAAATAATCTGTAATGTAATTCTTTGCTTCGGTAAGTGACTTCCAGATTGACAACCTTTTTTTCCCTGCCAGTTTTCAGTTTTACTTACTGCACTCAGCTAGAGTAAAAACTGACAACAATCAGCTGAGTTTTCTACTCCAAAACTAGCTTTGAAATGTATTTTAGCACAACGAGATTTAAGCCATTAGTAAATTAAATACAATTTCAAAATATTTTAGTTCACATCTATTGTATTAAATCTTAAACAAAATACAATAGTTTGATAAAAAAAAAACATTGCAATGGCGAAACTAATTTAATGCCATAATTTTGATGTACACATTGGAAAATCATAATGAAAGTATAGCATATAATAGCTGAAATTGTTATTATGCTAGCATATATCATTTTGTAAGTAAATTTTGTAAGCTCAAATTTCCAACATAAGCAGGTTGAATTTCTATTCATTTATGCTACAGGGACCAAAAGTAGTTTCAACATGTGGTAAAGATGCTTTCTACCCAATTACTTAGGGATACATACATAGAGTAGAAAATACTTTGCATGTTACAAACTTAAATTACCAGTAATAATTTGCGGCACCAACCTACTCCTGGTGGAGTATAGATGCGTGTGTTGGCAGTTGTGACCAAAGTAGAGGATGAAGTTGTGGACGCCTCAGCATAGCTCCAAGTGGTAGTCTTGGGAGGATAAGTGTGCTCGAGGAAGGTTGTAACAGGCCAAGGTGTGGTGGGAACATGCGAAGTTTCCTCTTTTAGGCTCGGAGACAAAGGGACGGATTTAACGCGTAAGAAATCTCTGTGGGCCTCAACTGCAATTAATCCCCCAATCATATAATACTTTATCACAATGTATAGTAAAAGGTGAACTGACAAGGTTTTGCAACATTGATAAAACAGTACAGGCACTGTGACACCAGCGCGGTGACACTGTCCTTCCGTGACGCCCTCGTAACTTTGTGTAACAATTTTTTAAAAACGTTTTGTTTGCGCCAATCGTTTTATTGGCATCAATTCTATAGAATTACACACTTTCCAGGGTATGTTACAAAACCTTGTCAGTTCACCTTTAAATTATTCAAGTGGAAAGGGCACAATTCCAGAAAGCTAAATTTTTCTTTTTTGAAAACTGTTCAATGAATATTTACCTACACAAGGATTGAGCCAAACAGTGCGCTGCCAATCGACGCATTTGTAAAGGGCATTGATGTTATTGCCATAACACCCACATTTTGATGGCAATAATACACCGAGGACACCAATGACTGCAGCTTGGCACCGCCGAGTCGACCCTGAGCATCCTAAAGTACGATCGTCTACAGCGCAAGCATCCACGAAACGTTCCAACTGGGGCCTAAAATAATTCCACACCATTGTTCCAAATTTAAATGCATTCACATATTCAGCTAGGAAAGAAGGTTTTGCACAAAAGACATCCATGTTTACGAAAACAGAATACTATACAGTGCAAGCCATGAAAGAAGAGTACAGCAGAAATCCTTGTTGAATGTCACGGACCAGTCCACTTCAAAAGGGTAGTTTGGGTTCTGGTCCGTCACATTTAAAGGGTTGCTTGTCTAGATTAGGATAGTATCACTCTTGATAGTATTACATATATTGGATAATGTGGGTTAGCATATTATTAATTTAATTGTGAATAAATATCCTACAAATATTTTGGTCCATCGATGACGGTTTGTTTTGGCTATAGTAAATTTTATGAAAGCCGTATTTTTAAGGGGGTTATTACTCGATGGTTTATTGTCTGGGGTTCTTGAATACATTAACTTCAATAGTTGAAGTATTGTACTGCATATTGGAGATGTCACAATATTCAAATTGGATATGCACTAATATGCAGAAATTGGAGAATCTTGCAATAAAAACAATGTTACATTTGGTCACAGACAAAATTCAGCACAGTGCTTCAGCTAATACTGATATATAATTTATTCTGGATATTAGGATCATTCGTACTTCATATAGGTACAATAGTAGATGGTAATAATATGATAAAGTAGTGTTGTAATTTTAGGAAATCAGAGAAGGAAAGTTAATTCATGCTTTGATAGGCCTATAATCAAGATAGGATAATGCTGTGCTGTCATTAACACCTATCTAAGGAAATAACTATAGGTTCATGTCACCTGCAATCTTCTTTGGAAAAGCAGGCTTCAGCAACTTGATCACAGCCAGGAAGGTGTCCCAAAGCACTCTGGGCACATGCAGGGTGTAGTTTGCGCAGATATTCCAGACACACCAAGTCGTTTTGACTGAAAATGTTAGCAATATTTCGTATTAAAAATGATATAGTGGGAAAGTGAAACAAAAGTTGGGATAGCAATGTGGCGTGACTAACGACAATTTATGTAGTACTTCCAACAGCTGTAATTCAGACTTTTATAGCTATAATTCAACAAACTGCATATTTTCCACAAGTTCTGAATGTATCGTTGCATTGTTCCATTTTTAAAGGCTACATAATGTATACAATATGACATTTTGTCATGTGTAACATACATATTCAGATGGATGATCTTGAAGTGTGACAGAAAATGATCTGCAGGGCTGCAATTGTTCTAATTTCCAACTTCAATATTGCAGCAAATCATGAAATATTGTTCTCAGTTGAAGTTATAAACTGTGTTCATTTATCTGTCAAAGTTCCAGCAATATCAGTTTAATATTTTCCGAGTTATTCACAAAAAACTGCTCGAAGTCAAACTGAAAAATTGGTTCATATTCCCGCATGGTTTGTTCGACTGAAGATAACTTACAGTATATATGTTATACTACCTATATGTATGGCAGCAAATATAATACCCTACTGTGTATGAAACTCTGCCACATTTTTATGGGAAAATGGTTGCGCTATAGGTTGCAAAACCAGCTGATGTTTTAGCCTTATTCTCCCTTGACCATCAACACCGAGGTCTACTTTCACTCCATATTCAATGACATTCATGTTTTAAAAGATAATAAAACTATCAGTATGTTCAAATTTCATCATATGAATACTTATGGCCTTATATTTCTGTACCTATACTATTATACTACTGTGGTGCGGCAAACCTGTGAGTTGGCACTATTGAACTTTTTACACTTTTCTCATATTGCATATTGCCTTCGAAAGTGCATATATTTATTTTCAATTGATAAAAATGTACAATAAATGGGAATTCATAGTGAGTGCATTGAAAGAAGATATGAGGTCAAGGAACGAAACATTGCAAACAGTTATAGGGGTGGGAAGGGAACATTACATATGCACAACCCTCACATTGAACTGCTGCATTGTCAACTGATATTTCTGTACATTTCAGATTTTGGCTGAACATAATATTTGTACATAATTTTATGAACTGTGATACATTGAAAACCTTGCTTTAATGAATGCAACATATTTCCCCAATTTCACGTCATATTTTCATATTTTAAATCCTGGTTTTATTGAATTCAATATATTGAGATCACTCGATTTAATGAAGCACTTTTTGAGTCAAGTGGACTCCTTTATATTGAACCTCACAAAAATGTATACGGCTGCCATTGTGAATTGTTCACGTTATGTTATGTCACGGTTTAGGAGATTTTCGAATTTTAGTTGAGGCATCCAAAGTGAAACTTTGTTGCGTTTAGGTGTCATGGTTTAGGGGTGCAAAACGGGGCTTTGGAGTGCCTCAATCTGCTTAAAAACCACACAGGCGGATTGGAAAAATTCTCAGGATTCAGA
>JAQFZQ010002854.1:0-12407 GCA_034696005.1 Glomeris marginata | reverse complement strand
TATTATAAAATTAAATAATTATTACAAAAAATAAATTAAAAAATCAAAAATTAAGCAATTATAAATTACTGTCATAACAGATTTCAATTTATAATGAGAAGTGCATATGATGTAGATTAATGTAATATAATGTAAAGTAATTGAAACAATATTTATAAATTAATATCCAACTAAATAGTTATTGACTTCACTGTTAAAGTAACGGATTAGGTTTCGGCAAAAATTAGATCGGAGTAATTTTTCAAAGGTTTCCTCCCAACATTTGAATGTTTTCAGTTATAAAAGATCAGATATAAAAGTATAATAACACATACCTTCCATGCACAACAGATGTTTAATTAAAACCTTAATCAATATTGATTAAATAACTAGATCAACCTGAAGATACTGCGTAAAGAAATCACAGACCGTGGGAAATTAGTAAAACATTATCCAAATATATTGCAGGATGGATACCGCAGGAGGAAGTTGAAGGAAAACAAGTTTTTCTTATAATGTAATTACGTAATCAGATATAAAGTGCTGCCACCTAATGGTGGCCATGAAAGTGCTGCTTTTTTACTGCGCAAGCTCCTGAATTATTTTTTGAAACATTCAATTCGATTCCCAATTTAATTTGTTTATCTATTTTATATTTCAATAGCCTGCCAAATTTTAAACAAATAATTTACTATTCGAAATTAATATTCAGGGTGTTAAAGGTGAACTGACAAGGTTTTGTAACATACCCTGGAAAGTGTGTAATTCTATAGAATTGATACCAATAAAACGATTGGCGCAAACAAAACTTTTTTAAAAAATCGTTACAAAAAGTTACGAGTAGTTAAAGAGGGCGGCACGGAAGGACGGTGTCACCGCGCCAGTGTCACAGTGTCCTATGAAACTAATTAACTCATATCTATGGCAATAATGCTTCAAATGGCCTCAAATTTTCAGACAATGTTCCTAAATTAGTGGTAATCAAATGCTAGTTTTTCCCAGGGTATGTTGGAAAACCTTGCCAGTTCACCTTTAATTACTACCCAGTATAAGAAAAGTTCCGCGGATTTCTGTATAGAGTCCGCGTAATAATAGGAGGAATTCTGCAGAATATCAAAAGTGATTTATTTCAGCTATTTTAAACTTCAATTTAGAAAAATAGCTACCTGTGAAATGTCACAAAAATAATCTTCTCTCCACGTACGATTCACTTAGTTACTACGTTCACCTTAACGCGATGCCACGCGTTATTCAGCACACCTCTCAGATTCCAGACATGTTCCACATTTTCCGGTTGTACGTTACCGGAATAATCCACAGCCCTGCAAACTATTTCTACTTGGCTGGTATCCGCATTCACGGGGACCTTCAACTAACAGATTCCTACCGGTTAATTTCTAGTATTTAACTATTTAAGCGAGAAATTATACGCACGCTCCAGAGGGTCCAAGCCCATGCCCTGGTCATCGAAGAGTTGTCCGGCCGCAAGTTGGCCACTATCCATGTCCGACCACCGTCCGTGGTTACATCTACTCGTATTATTTTCCTCCCATCTCCGCTGAACGCGTAACCTACCAAACATGGATTCACGCTCTAAGCACGTTCAATATGCTCCACCTACAAAGGATCTGCTTAATCCTGTAGCTAACGGGTCATCTACACAGTTGTGTCTTAACCCGAAGGCCCCATCCTAATCTATTCCTTATCTCGCAAGCAAGCGTGCTAACCCGCAGTCCGGGGACTTATATGGGTTGCAGCGCAAGAATTATTAATGCATAATTTTCGGGGTCCACAGCGAATCCCTATGAAGATACTCTAGTTAATTAGAAGATGGGGGAAACCGGAGACCCAGGAGAAAACTCATCGCAAACTGGCAGGATAACCAGCCATCTGGTTTTTTGAACCTGGATTATTGAGAAAGTCCTTAGCAACAAGACCGCATAGCAACAACCAAACTCTTGGACTGATTCTTTAAAATTAATTTTGAAACTTAGTGCAAAATCGACGCGTTCTAACCTTTTACGTTGATCTTGCCATCGCTAGCTTTCACCGTCGAGTTCGGGGCCGGGTCGCAGATGACCCCTTGCACGTTGGTGCCTTGGATGGCCGGCGAAGACTTGAAGTCAACGGTGTCCCAATCAACACTTGGCGAAAACACTGCCAAATAGATTAAGAACCTTCCGTTTTCCAATCTCACTTCCGGAAATCCACGTCAAGTACTTACGTTTGTAGTCGTTCTGCTGCCAGAAACTTTGACTTTCTTTATCGCTGGCCACAATCTTAGAAAGCCACTTGACGTTACGAGCACCAACTGTCCCGGGAACTACGACCCGTACCGGGAAGCCGTGATCCGCCGGGATTGGTACCCCGTTCATATCCGTTGCCAAGATCACGTCCCGGTCCAGTGCCTTTTCCCTCGGTATCGAAGCACCGTATGAGTCCCCGGTCACGTTCATGTCCAAACCTTCGTGGTAAAGGTCCCAAAAATTAGTCCTAATTTTAATTAACAATGGCTCATTGTCCCACGAGTACTACTGACTAAGTTCAGTTTATCACCTTCGAACTGAACATGCATCACCGCTAGATTTTCTTCTTTAAAGCCCGCGTACTCCAAAATGTCCCTTAAACTCGGGCCGGTCCAAGTTGCCGTGCTGATGGCCCCGCTGCCCCATTCCAGGCCCTTGACAGGTTTAACCTGAAAAATTTGTAAAACAAAGGGTCACACGAGACAGTCACCAAACTAGCAGAAGTAACACCGTGCAAAAATAATATACGATAACCTTGTTCATCTCGTCACGCCGGTTACCGGCACACTGCATGGTAGTGGTTACGGTACGTTGGGGGAATTTACTCTTGAGATCCTCGAGTGACAGTGACACGTTCCTCATCCCAATCCCGGTAACCGTTAACCTGTACTCCGACACGTTTATCCGGGGAACCGGCAGGTGATTCCGTACGAAGAACAGGTCACTGTTACGTTAAACGTCCGGTTAAATACGTATGATCATACTATAATAATTAAATAATGATAAAACACAAAATGGTGGTCACTTTGGCGTGATGTAACTTTCCGCTAACAACTGAGTTGGCGGTTCAGCATTGAAAGGTTTCTGGGACCTAACGCGTAGAATCGGAAGCCTTGGCGGGTCGGTGGCGTAAGGGTCCTCCATGTCCAGAACCGCTTGACCGACATCTGCATCGTGTAGATTCCCAATCCGGTATTTAACCAGCAACTTAAGTATCTACGTGTATAATTATTGAATTTGCCGTAAGGATAGTATTTGATTTTCTAATATAATAAGGTATTAAAAGTTATACGTCGGGTTTCTTGTGGAAGCCGTAAACGAGCCAAAATGGTTCCATGGAACCTCCAGCTGCCATGATGATCTTGTCAGTTCCTCCTGGGTGTTTGCCGAGGAAATCGGTGATGTCATATACACCGTTCTTGTACGTTACCCAAACTCTGTTCTCTACCGAGTCGTGCTTCGAAACTTCTTCCGCCGTGTAAGTTGGAAGGTTAGGCCTTTCTAAAAACAAATATTCAAGTGTTAATCCTTCTAATTACATCCAGTTTTGGTTATACAGTGAAACTTGTGTATGTTGACCACTCGCGGTTCCAAAAAAATCCGGTCAACTTTAACAGGTGGTCAACTTATTTAAAAGTGCATAGAAAATGAATTTAGGGCTCTTTACTACTAGTATGCAACACTTATTAATAAACAATGACATACAGAATTAAAATTATGCAGTTGTACAGTGCTACGGTGAAAAAACGCCATTCCGGGGAAATTTTGGCGTCCAACATGAGGACAATCGGCCGATGACGTCATAATATACCCCTATGACAAGGTGCAAAGATATTCTTGTATGGTGTCAAATTACAGGGCAGGAAATTTCCTATGCAGTGGTCAACTTTGCCAGGTGGTCAACATGTAAGGGTGGTCAAGTTCACATGTTTCACTGTATTACACAAGTAAAATATGAATGTTGGGACAAACTATGTGGTAATAAAGTTGAATGTCACAAACAGCTGTTTTAAATTTGTCATGTTTGTTAGACAAATATTTATTATGTTATTGGGGTTATACCAAACAAATTCTGACAGCAGACTGCAAACATTCTGTATTATTATTTATGTTTTTAAAAAAATAACTCTCTATATGCTGGAAAATAATCCTGTGTATGGTGGAAATATTTCCTATCCCTTCAGATTCCACCATACACAGGTTTCATTGTATTTAAATTTGAAATTGTATTTATGTTTAACATTAATTTACAATTTTTAATTGAATGCTCAATGCAACTTAGCTTAAATTTACACAAATTAATACAAAATTCTTCTAATAGAATTTAGACACCCTTCTCTTTATGTATTTCCTTTAAATTAAGTGTGATTCTCCACTGAAATAAAAAATTATACCTTGTTCACTGTCATCCACAGCAGACGACGCAGTGACTTCCTGCAGTTTTCCATAGCAAAATAAAGATATTAATGCTAAGCCAGTCCCTGTAAGATATATTGTCCACTTGGCACTTGGCATTTCTTTATATTTCTCTTGATTTTCCCCACTATTAAGGTTCTTCGTGTGATTTTTAACCGACGTGCAAAACAAACTTGCAAAATGTCTGTTTCTTGTTGATGAACACCTCAGTGTGAAACTCCTGTAAAATTTGTTTAACAACCTGTTTTAGACTGACATGAACTGGAAAATCCACACTATGCAATGACGATGCGAAACTGAATAGAGAACCAACCTGTTGCTGGTAATTATGGATGAAGTGGGTGGTGGCAGAAAAACAACCTGATGAACACGGCGGCCGGTTAGGCCTAAAGTTAAGCCTAACGTTGCCAAGCCTTTTCGAGTCGACCGCGTTAGAAACGACATCATTGTGAAATCTGTAATGAAAACAGCGATGCATTATAATGTAGGCATTCTGTAGGTTATGTCACACGAGATTGAGTCGTAATTAGTGAGGATTGTACGGAATTTTAACTTCAATTCGTTTTTCGGAAGCAAATTTTTAAACTACGCACCTAATTTGCGAAATTACGCAGATTTTCCTCTCTTCGATCTTTACATGAACTCGATTCACTTTCACCAGGCGATGATAAAATTCACTACTGCTGATTGCACTTACTTTTTTCTAACCTTGATTATCTTTCGACTCATCATTCTGAAAGCAATCAATTTCCGTGTCAATTTCAACTCGATTTCAACGCACCAGTGGCGCCACCATACGACAGTGTACTTTACGAATTACACTTTCGCAATTGTTATTTATAAAACACTGATATGAAGGAATAATTATTCCACAAATACAAATAAACCATTGTAAAAGTGATAATCAATGATTATTTTGGTATATATAAACGAGAATTTTGAAGAGAAAAATTCAAAACTCATCATCCGTAACTTCCCCAGCGCTAGTGCTGCCACCTAGTCTCCGTACTAGAGGCCAATCCACGTATAAATTCCGATTGGCTGCTCCATTTTCAGACGAATTTCGAACATCGTACTCAGAATTTAAATTTAAAACTTTGAACTCTAAATTTCGAACGTTTAACTCCGACAATTCACACAAGGACACAAATTTCCAATAAAAATAAAACTTCAAGATGGCCATTCTATATTTTAAAAGGTACGCCATTTTGTTTTGTGGGCGGGGCTACACAGCAAAAGCTGGTTGCAGTATAAAATCTGTAATAAATACACAACACATGCTAACCCTGAAACTTTACCTATATATACACAAAAATTGGTATTTCACACCAAAAGTACTGTTCTTATTTATTCACTTCATTCATCTCATGGAGGCAGCTACACAGATTCTACGTAAAGTCAAAAAATAATTCAATAAAAATCAAATATTCCCCAAAAATCATCTCTCGCGTTGAACGAACTTCTTTCAACGTGCGTTACATCCTAGATGAAAAGTGCTTTGGACAGACGTAAAGTTGGGCAAATACTTTCTGCATAATTGCCGTAGTTCAACTACCGGAAAGGATAATAAGTAGAAAGGAGAAAAGTTTGCGGCAAGGATGATTAAAAATTCCCAAATTAATAAATCTCGGTTTAAACGAATGGTAATAAAAATGTTACGCTGCGAAATCAATCTACGGCGCGAACCGAAAAATGTCAAAATTTTCTGCCGCGAAGAAAAATCCCCAAAAAAATAACATGTACAGTGGTATTCACATAGAGTACATCACGTATTACATCACGTCACTTTTTTCCTGCTTGCCTCTCAAATTCCCTCGAAGTTACACACACTTTAGTAGCACTTGGTACACACTTAACACAACCGAGAAAATAAACCCTTTTTCCACGTCACAATCTCTCTCTCTCTTTCTCTCTCACTCACACTCTTTCTCTTTCCTTCCCATAGCAAAACCACCTTTTAAAATGAAACAACGCAGGCCGGGCAACCATTGCCATTACGAGATGGGCACCACTTAACGACACGCAAACTTATCACAAGGGCACCACTTCTAGCACACGGTAGAAAAGATGGCAGAAGCAGCCGTGGTTGCTGACACTGGCGTGGAAGGAGCCCAAACTGAGGCTGCCGTTAACATTTCGGGGCCAAAACACGCCGCGGTCTTACTAAAACGCACCACCCCGCACACACCGTGTCACGGATGCACTTCTGCCTTGCTTTTAAAACGGCCATACTTTTTCCCTCCATCTCCTCCTCCATTCCTTCCACCAAACCCAGAAGTGACGCGCCACTCGCATCGCGAGGTTCACTTTCGTACGTGCACCACTTCGCCGTGCAATCACTGACTCACTGAAATGGTTACAACTTTCTATATGATCATCATCATCATCACTATCATCATCACCATCATCAACTTCAACATCATCATCAAGACACAACACAAGCACAAACACTATCGTTTCCATCATTGGCAGGACGGCGTAGCTTTCGCCACATTTCCCCACACAAATCATTGGCAAGCAGAACGAGAAGAAGGAGCCAAATCATGTGATCATCTGGGAAACAAACAGACAACAGCTGACATTTTTGCCCTTCCAACCATCGGTATACGCCATCATTCCCCCGTAACGCGTTACGTATAACCTATACGCGCGTACCTAACGGTGAGGCTCTCGCGGATACCGTGGGTTACCTGTTATTCCACATCATCATCTGGGGTTTTGTCACGTAATGTCTATTAAGGGGGGAAATCTTGTCCGGAAGGTTGTCGTAAAGTCCCCGTAAGGTTCCCGTGAGGTTCCCTGTATAAGGTTCTCGTAAAGGTACTCGGTAAGGATGGATTTCTCTGATCCTCATTGGCTCTTGAACATCATCAAGGGTCTTTGTCTTACACGGCAGCCCTGGCAATACTTCATCGCGCATTTCATCGCTAAGTAACTTTGTTCGGAAAACTAATAATGTACGTAATTAATCTCCAGTTAACTTCTAGTTTGTACTTTTAAACAGTTGGGGAATTTCGTTGTTGCATAAAAATTTCTGGGTTTTCGTCAAAGATGTTAAAAGTGTGCGCGTCGAGACCCTTTCCCTCAAGATGACTTTAAGGGCATCGCGGTTTAAACTTGTTGACCCGACACGGTGAAGCGTGTACTTGAGGCCATTCATGCCATGCATATCATGATCATCATCAAACTACTTTTGCCGTACAATGGTCCTCAAATACAGACTTGACCGTACTCGGGTAACTTCAGTACGTACGTTGGGTTCAGTCTCTTACGTGTTTGTCGTAATCGAGTGGCTTCCGTAACTATCACGGTACATTCGAACGAGGCAACATGTTCCTCGAGCCCTTCGTCGGAATCAACATGGTGCCTCGTTCAAATGCCATAGACTATTCCGGTCCAAGATTTCAGTAAATGCACTCCACTACAAAGAGTAGGAATAAAGTCCAAACAGTGGCAAAAAGAGGCATGTATGTACTTGGCTTTTGCTTATTTAGCTCCACCCTCCTGTACCTTATGGGGGCACAGCCAAGCAGGAAGTAGTCATTTAGTATTGGCTCATTTAGGTGTCAATCATGAAAGGAGACACACCTGTGTTTCGCCAAGCACATGCCTCTTTTCACCAAGATAAATTGGTATCAACTGTATACTCTATCCAGAGTTTAGAAGAGGTGAAAAGGCACAAGGGTGTCCCACCTGCCCTTAAGGCTTAAACCAAGGCTAGTATTAGAAAGGCTAGGTCACGTGATAACTTGGTGTACCTCACAGTGCGTTGGGAGCTGTGGAGCCAATGAGGTGGAACCATGTTTGAGATTCCAACCAATCAGCTCCTTGTTCCAACGCACTGCCATCTAGTGCGAGGTACACCAGGGTGCTATCACGTGACCCCATGACGTCATACTCTCTTTGCTTTTCTCCTACTAGCCTTGCTTACTGTTACACAGTTGTTTTTTGTGTGGCATGTGACATTTCACCTCTTCTAAACTCTGGATAGAGTATAGGTATTTATTTATGTTAGATGCAATAATGTTTCTGCAATGTTTACGTTTATGCCCGTTGAGTCACTCTTGAGACCCCTTAGCATGTTGTACGGGAGTGACCAATGCCAAGAAATTTGTTAACGTGAAGAAGTTTCAATTAAGAGCTGGCGGTGGTTCTTGACGTGGTTGGTTATGTCGTGAAGTGGGCGTGAAAAGGTATTTAAATGTTTTGCTGAAATCTTGGACTGGAATACACTATAGCTTTAACGGACACAATGCCGTGTTGTGGTTTTCTTATTTGGAAAATTTCTTTGTTTTTTTTATATGGCCCCACGTACGACGACCACCACCAAGTGGTGGTCGTCTTTGAGACCCTCGTCGCTGAGGTTCGGCGCGAAGCGCCGCAGCAAGTCGTGCGAGAACTTACACGGAGGAAACGCGTACAGCACCCCCGTTTGTTGCTCGGCAGCCGGAGGGTTGCAACGGGTTAGGGAGATGACCCCAGCCGCTTCCTTCTGCTTCAGGTACGACACCAGGTTTCGCAGAGGCCTCTGCTGCACCGGGCCCCCGCTGGCGGTCGCCTCCGGAGTTCCCGGCACGGCCACCAGGACGCAGTGTCCTTCGGCACCGGACGCGGTCATCCTCTTCATCACATCGTCCAACTTGGGCTGATCGAGCCGTAGTCGTTGAGTGATCTTGAGAGCCGGTGGCGTGATCGCGGCAGCCGACGTGGAGATCACCGTGTCCGTCAGCCCCGAGTTCCCACTTACCGGGTGCATCTTTGTCGGAAAGCAGCTGCTCTTGAGGATCAATCCGCCAAGCCACGCGGACGACGAACAGCATTTGATGAGCTCCTGGAGGCTGGCCACGCCCGCCAGGTCTCCCGCGTTACCTGTTCTCTTTCCACCCTCGCCACCTTCTTCTTTAATCTGCTTCCTCGAAGGCGACTGGAGGAGTTTCTTGTCACGCGGCGAGTCGCAATCGTTCCTCCACTGCCTGTCTCTCGTTGATGGTGGCATGGAATTACCCGGCGGAGAAGAGGAAGAAGGTCTCTTTGGACTTCGCCGTTCCCTCTCCTCCTTCTCGTCACCGTCCGGTGTCCTCGGTCTCTTTCCGCTTCCTCCGCGTCTATCGCTCCACTCTCTCGACGGGCCACCGCCGTCCCTCCAACTGCTTGACGGGTGTTCCCTCGAAGCCGGCAGCGACCACTGCCGGCCACTGTTGTTGAAATCGTTGGCACCGGTTCCAGGATCCGGACGGTCCCTTGCGTTGGGCCACTCCGAATTCCCTCCTCTTACGTTGTTGCCGCTCGCTCCGCCGGCAGAAGCGTCGTAGTAGCTATCGTACGGCTGCTGCGATGATCCAAACCCAGCTCCTGTTTTAGCTCCTCCTCCTGCAGCTGAAGTCTGGTGCCACTGCGGTGCATCGGGGTCCCTTGAAGAGGAAAACCTTAAGTCAGTGGCGGTAACCTGCGAAACACCGGTCACCAAAGATCCATTATCTGCATGCCTCTGATGAGAAGGCGGGAAGTAATCTCCGGTCGAGGACTCCCGGAAGCCGGAGGTGCTTCTGGCAGGGGACTGGTGGAAGTTGTACGGTCCGGTGTCCGCGAAGTCCACGCGTAGCCTCTTGTCCTGTCCTCCCAGCGGGAAACCCCTCATCTCCTTGCACGCGGCTTGGGCTGCGTCGATGCTGTCGTACAGAATGTACGCGTGGTTGTCTCCCCGGACGAAGTCGATCTTCTTGATGGCCCCGAACCTGTCGAACTCCCTCTCCAGATGGGACAGCGACGTCCAGGGTCCCAGGCCCCCGACCCAGATCCGGGTGGTCGGGATGGGTTTCCCGTAGCCGATCTTGCACTGGAACTTGCCGATGTACTGCCCTGACATCTCGACCTTCGCGCGGTGAGCCATGTCCAGGTTGAGGAACTTGATGAACGCGTAGGCGTTGCCCTGACCCGGCGGTGGCCTCTTGACGTCGATGTCCTCCACGACGCCATACTTCTCGAAGATCCTCCTCAGCTCCGTCTCCGTGATGTTCACGTCCAAGTTGCCCACGAACAGCGTCCGGTTGGCCTTGTCGTCCTCCTCCGGTGGGATGTGGTGGAGGTAATTGGGGAACTTCTCCTTCTTGTCGTCGTGGTGTCTCCTGGCGAGTTGCGCGGCCGCCGAAGCGGACGAAGAAGAGGAGACGTAGTCCGCGCCGCCGCGGTGTCCTCCGCCGGAGTTGGGCACCGCGAGGGACGCCGCATGGTCCCTGCGGAAGATCACGTCCCTGGAAGATGACAGGGGGTGATGGTGGTGGTGGTGGTGATGGAGGTGGCCGGTGAGGTTGCGGTCAGCGCTGTCCGATCTCCGGCTTCGGCGGTGAAGGCTGGAGGTGCTGGAGTTGGAGTGGGCAGGTGATGGTCCACGGCCTCTTGCTCGACCTCCACCTCCACCTCCACCCAGGTAAGACAGACTGTCAGGTGTGGTACTACGCCGGCCTCTTCGCTCTGTGAAGTAAAAATTCAAAACTTAAATTCCATGTTCATTTCCATCTTTCGATTATACTTATAAATTGTGCATTTACAGTATACAGTATAATATATACCTCTCTCTGCAGGCCCACTTTCCGGATAAACGGGTTCCACTTGGATAGTCCTATCGAACAGCACAAGTCTGGCCTTCGCGTGTCGCGCATCTCTCGCATCTTCGGCCGACCGGAAGTAGACATGGGCAACCCTTTCGACGCCATCGTGCGAATGCGACATCTTCACGTCAACATCTCCGTACCGTTTGAATTCCCTCAGCAGAGTGTCTCTCATCATAGCGTCGTTAACCCTCGGGTTCAAACCGCTCACTCGCAATATTCTATAGTCGGCCGTGCGATCGAAACTTCTCGCACTTCTGTACGCGTAGTCGTCGCCGTGCGAATTGCGATCGGCCGAATCGTTCCGCCTCTTTCCACCGCCGCCACCGCTAGCGATCATCGCCGACGCGGCGTTCGCCGCCTGCATCGACGCGTAGTGCTGCGTCTGCGATTGCGCACCGCCCGAACGAGCGGCCGCGAATTTATTCGGTTGATCGACGCCGCTGGCTGCTCGGCGTCTTTCCGGCGAAGCGGCGACGGATCGCGTCCGAGGGCTATCGTCGAACCGCGAAACGCTCGACCGCTCCCGAGCTCGTTTCGCCGCTTTGTTCGGAGATGAATTGGAGCGATCGTGTTGTCTTTTCATGATCGTGCGTTTCATGGCGTTCGGCCCGTCTCCCGGCTTCTCTTTCCTCTCGAACTACTCTCGATTAGAGGCGTCGGTGGTCAAATCATCGCCGTTCGCCCGCCATCTTTGCTCGCACCTCCCCGGTTTTGCGTAGAGCCCTTGATCAAGGAGCGTTGCCTTGATATACCCGTTCGCAGCGCTGATTGGTTCGCTTCCTTGGGTTCGCGTTGTATGGAACGTCGTTCGCATCAAAAAGAAAACGCTGAACCCGGCTGAACCCGATGGTGAAAAATGGAACGGTGCCTGGATTTGAAGTGAACGGCTTTCCATACAATTGTTTTCCACTTCGACACAGTAGCGACACTACCGCCATCTAGCGAGTAACAAGTAAAGTTTTGTCGAATTCTGACATTTTGATCCATTTCTTTCGTGGTTTCTTATCATTTTCCCAAATTGTATTAAAAATACCTGTTTGTGGTTGTTATTTTCATGTTTAAACGTCACATAACATGATGTTCTTGCAATAACAAACAATGTTGCTCTGAAAATAAAATTAAAAACAAAAACTTAAAGGTGAACTGACAAGGTTTTGTAACATGCCCTGGAAAGTGTGTAATTCCATAGAATTGATGCCAATAAAACGATTGGCGCAAACAAAACTGTATTTAAAAATCGTTACAAAAAGTTACGAGTAGTTAAAGAGGGCGTCGTGGAAGGGCGGTGTCCTGTTTTGGATATGAAACTAAATAATTCATATCTATGGCAATAATGCTTCAAATGGCCTCAAATTTTCAGACAATGTTCCTAAAT
>JAQFZQ010002853.1:0-12409 GCA_034696005.1 Glomeris marginata | reverse complement strand
AACAACTGAGCCACGCCTGAGCGTATAACTTTTTTTTTTCAATTTGTAATGGATTTCTGGTTGCGCCAGTGTATAAGTTACACAAATAGCTACTTACAAGCCAATTATCAGGGTACCTTACAAAACCCTGTCAGTTCACCTTTAACTACTCATAACTTTTTCAACAATTTTTAAAAAAAGTTTTGTTTGCGCCGATCGTTTTATTGGCATCAATTCTATAGAATAACACACTTTCCAGGGTACGTTATAAAACCTTGTCAGTTCACCTTTAAGTATTTCATTGAATTGTTTACGTGATCGAGGAATATTACGTGCGGCGTTTCGGTATAAAGTTTGAGGTTTTGATTTTCGTTTTGCGTTTTCCACTTAAAGTCAATTACGGTCGCAGTGCCTTGGAATTTTTTTGGCAAGTTGTTGTATAGTGCGTTTGGCACCACCTCACCTTGCTGCTGCTCACTTTGGCTGGCTTTGCAGGAAGTGGAGAGAGTTGAGTGACCCTGTGGGCATTGTGAGAAATATGGCATTCACTTGATGGACAAAGTGGATGGATGTGCATCCGTTGTTCTCGTTGCAACCAATGATTTACGTTCTTGTTTCGTAGATATATTTTCTGTCTGGAAAGTTGCTTGTCCATCCATCCAGCCATCTGTATAGAGACTGTGAATATATTTCTGCAAAAGACGGTGTTGGCAATTCTCCAGGTCTACTGCATGGATTGATGCAAGGAAGGATGTTGTAATATTTAGCTCAGGGACACAAAAGTTTTTGATATTTTGCCACCATCGGAAAGAGAGAGACGTGGGTGGGAAAGTAACAGTAGCCTTTAATAAAAATGGCCGCTTTCGTATTCAAAGTGCAAGATGGCCGTTTATAGCGAAATCATTTTCATATTTCGTACGTGGACGTTTAACCCTAATCTTGATTGTCCGTTTCCGGGGACGTTTTTAAAAACGCATGTTATAACTGTTACTTTTTATTTTACTGTCACATCACGCAATTACTTGTGATGTCATGGGAGGGTTTTTTTTGCGCGATGACTCATCGTACCACTGGAGCAAAAGTTCATTCCATTGATGGTTTAAAACCAAGATTGGATGATAGGACGTAATATATTGTGCTTCGAATACATTCGAATGAGCTTCGCACGTTGCCGCGTGGTGGCGCTTGTTCGGTTTGCCCCGAGGTTTGCCCTTCATGAATTATCAATTCAATTATCTTCAATATTATTATTGATTATATGGTACTGGAATCCACATTCACAAGTTTCCATTTCGTAGTTATTAGAAGTGCGGTGTGGTGGCGCTGCACTTGTTTTGGACATTTTAGTGCTGCTGCGTCCGCTTTATTGCATCGTTGATTGCATGCAATGAAACAAACTTTTATGGTGTCATCCTATCTTTCTTCAAATCTATGTTCAAAATTACTATTATCACCCGTTTCAAGCGTTTCCTTGGCTGAATCCAACGACGCGAAACGCACCGTACCGAAATAAAAGGCATTCTCTGACCACAGCGCCACCGCACGGAAAAACCCATGAAACTCGCCAGGTAGAGTTCGAAGTGGTTGGTTCGCTCATCGGTTTGATCGTGAAGATCGACATCACACACCGTTCCATAACCCCCTATTAGTATTCCTTGAGTCATCATTACATTTTATTGATTTTATGGACCTTTATTTACAAATAAAGTTTGTATTGAAAAATATCCAAGGAACTATTTTTCAAAGTGCAAAGAAAAGGAACCTTTTGTGACGTGCCATATATGGGATTTAGGCTGTATCTTTGCTCATACTTAGTATACTATAATAGTATTATGTTATTAGACCTAACAGTTTTTTTGTCCCTGAATAATAGTTGGACGCCGCAGTTGTAGTCATTATTTGGACACAACTCCCATGAGGCTTTCGCGCATGCGCAGTCGATTGGGGGAAATATAATTCGAACGATCGATGCATCGACGGTACTTCGATATAACCAGTGGAATGTATCGATACGCAATATACATTTTACACGGGGTGTTATGCCAATGATTTGGATAGAAGTTCGTGTCTCAACTGGGTTTTATTTTTCACGGAGATTTGGCACGACTACTGTGAAGGTGGCTAAGTAAAAATTAAAACTGGAATCGTCTCTCTGCCTCTAGCTATTTTAAATTTGCATAGTCGGGTTTGAGAGAACTTTGTATGGTCATTTTTAGGAGAGTGTTGCTTATCACCTTCTTCCGGGTTGCTCACCCCACCTTCGTGCGAGTCTATTGGAGCACGAAAATGTGAAAAGGATTCAGTGAACGTTAGCATTTATTATATGCGTGCACTTTAACCGCATGATATTGTACGTATTTTGTGTATTACAATTGTCCCAAATGCGATCGAGTTACAACTTATTACATGGTTTGCCACTAATCTGGAAATTAATCTTGGATAAGTAAGGGAATTTGTGGTCTTTAACAATTGGTTGAAGCAATGACAGACTTTGCTTCAAGTTGCTAAAATACTGAAAGGTTCAAATGTTATATATTCACTTTATTATATGGCAACAATTTTATATGGATATAAGTTATTTTTTATGAACAATTTGCGTTTTTACTGGTCTGGAAAGTTGGTTGGATGATATCGAGGAATGTTAGACAAAATTTAATGACATAATTTTGACATGTAATTGATGCCGATTGATATTTTAGGAATTGGCTAAAGAAATATTGAATGACAGCCAAATTGCAGGTCTTTCAATATGCATTAATTTGTATTGTTGCAGTGATTCCCTCCTGTTTCGTTGCTTTATGGAGTAAGTCCTTACACCAAAAAATAACATTCCATTATACAAGGTTGATGAAAAATTACTTAATAAAGTTAATTGATATTAATGTTTTCAACATTTGACCTAAAAATTATGCGAATTAAATTTCAAAAATGTTTTTATTCAGTATGATTAAAGAAGTTGGTTTGCTGTTGTATTTTCAGGGCAAGAAGGGCATCTTAGTGGCAAAGAATGGCAGAGACCGGGACGACAAGGTCTAACGGGCCAGTGGGAGAAGGTGAAAAATTAGCCTGGAATCCTGAAGATCCAGAAGTTCAACGTCAGATGAGGCGTCCGGCAGACATAGATCAGGATGTGAAGGAGATGGACAGAAGGAAGAGAGTGGAGATGATCCTCAACAGGTCAATATTGCGATAAACAAGTGTCAGAAAGGTTTCTAATGGTGTCTTTTTCCCCCATGTTTGCAGTAAGGTGTTCAGGGAGGAGCTGGAGCGCATCATCGAGGACCAGTTGCGCGAAGGTTACCATCCGGCGAGTCTGTTGGCGCTCCAGCAGATCTCGGAACTTCTGATGCCCAATTCTCGTTGCAACGCTGGAAACGTGTTCAAAGGTGAAGTCGTGTATACTATATAGCTGACTGTAATCCAATTCGGAGTTCGTTGTTTGAACTTTGAAAGTATTTTTTGTTGTCACGGCTTATTCTTGTTTTCAAGGAAATGTTACGAACGTCCGGAAAGTCAGAATGCAAACAAGATCAGGTTGATACAAAAAATATTTACACACACGCAGTTACTCTAAACTTGCACTAAATGATGGCATGATAATTAAATGTGAAAATAAGAGCCCCTATATCCTGGAAAACCTCTTTATAGTGGAAACTTTAGATGGGGGATCCCTTGAGATTACACCATAGACGGGTTTAATTAAATGTGTGTTAATGTTGGAATCTGTAAGACACCTAATTACTATGCTTTTAACCAAATGTTCAATGGAATTAAATTAGGAAGTTTCTCTATACTAGCAGACCGCTTTAAAATTTTAACCCTTTCAGAACCAAGATGTTAATATAAAAACTGTGTATTCCAATTGTCAATTTGGGATACCATATGTCCTCGTTTGGCCTGAAGGGTTTAAGTCCTAATAACTTATTTTGCTAATTTCCACAGATTATTTTGTTGCAACAATTGCTTTCTTTAGGCCAAGTTTAATGGTAGTACTTGACAAAACCGTGTCAGTTCAGCTTCAAGTGCAACCAAAATATTTACTACCGGTCTTAATTATTAAGTAGTGGTCTGAGTGACTCGATTAGAAGTTTTACTGATTACCAATGGCGGCAAAAGCAATCATGTTTTACTTAATTTGACTGGCTTAATTGGCCACTGTGTTCAACTGGATTGCACTCGAATGTATTATTTGTTTCGCAGGGACGAGTTGCGGGATCCCCATCGCCGACATCCGCGGCATGGACTCGCTGGCGTACTCCAAAGGAGAGAAGCTCATCCGCTGCAAATTGGCCTCCGCCTATCGATTGGTGGACTTGCACGGATGGTCCGAGGGCATCTATAATCACATCAGTGTAAGTAACTCTTATGGTTCTCCGATGAGATCATAGTATTCAAAGGCGATGTCCGTCGCAGGTGCGCGTGAGCCGCGACTTGGAGCATTTCCTGATAAATCCTTACGGATTGATGTATCACGAAATCACCGCGTCCAGCCTTATGAAAGTGGACATGCAGGGGAACGTGCTGGAGCCGGGATCCACGAATCTGGGATTCAACACGGCCGGCTTCACTTTGCATTCGGCGATCCACGCGGCGCGGCCCGACGTCAGATGCATCATCCACGTGCATTGCCCCGTGGTGACCGCGGTGAGTGCCGTAGAGGCAAATAAATGCATCTACCTGGTTGCTTATGTTACGATAATGGGCGTGGCTTTCAGGTGGGATCGTGCAAACAAGGATTGCTTCCGTTGTCCCAAGAGGCAGCTCTGATCGGCAACGTAAGCTACCACGACTACAAGGGAGTTTTGACCGATCTGCAGGAGAGAGAAGAAATAGCTAGAAATCTGGGACCTGTGAATAAGGTACGCAAGTAAAACTGGAAATCCATGAATTATACTGGAGTTATTTATGAAACATTTGCAAATTTATCATTTTGCGTGAAAGGTTTAATTACTTTCGATTAGGTAACCATTTATTCAACTGTGACATTAACAACTGATATTATCAGTCAATTTTTGTTTATTTTGGGTTTTGGAAATCTTGAATGAGTGATTGTCCTTGATAATCCTGGAAATAAACAGGAAATTTGAAATTAAAGTTGAGTAGATACACTGTTTATGCCAGGTAATAATCAGTTACGTTCATCACTTGTATACACAATTTTATTTCTATTACATTAAAACATAACACAAATACAGTTTAAGCACCGGATTCCAGCGTAATTTTTTGCATTTGGTATAATGATAATCGTCATAACTGATTTTAGATTTTGGTTTTGGTCGTTTCGTAGGTGATGATGCTACGAAACCACGGGTCTGTGTGTTGCGGTGAAAGCGTCGAGGAAGCCTTCTGGTACCTGGAAAGATTGGTCCTGGCTTGCGAGACGCAGGTGACCAAACTTTCCTAAATTTCCACCTCGATTCGATCTGCCATTTGAGTAACGTAAGTTGTTTGCAGGCGAAAATGATGCCGTTTGGGATAGAGAACCTGGTGTTCATATCGGAGGAGACCATGAGGTCGACCGCCGAGAAATTGCACGCCGGCATGACCGTTAACAGCAAGGATCAAGAAGCTAAGGAAGGTGAAGTGAAGGAGAGACACAGAAAACCTAGACTCGGCGAACTGGAATTTGAAGCTCACATGCGAATGCTGGACAACGCTGTAAGGCAGATAACCGTCTTGGTTGGCGTGAAGAAATGTAATAAGTAAGCTTGGTTACCAGGGATTCCGGACCGGTTACGCTTACAAATTCCTGGTGAGCCGAAGCGAACCTCCGCGTCAGAAGAGCGACGTCGAAGTTCCTCCGGCCTCTTCTTCGTACACACACATCTTCGATGAAGATGATCTCGCCAGATTCAGGTATATAATAATCCCATTATTCAATTCGGCTCTATTGTTCACACCTATTCAATTGCTTTATGTTTTTAGCCCTCTGAAACGGATCCTGGACAGCCGCAAAGCTCAGGACAAAACCAGATGGCTCAACTCGCCGAACGTCTATCAGAAAGTTGAACTGCTGGAAACCGGAACGAACGATCCCAAAAAAATTGTCAAGGTTTTCTTTCAATCTATAGTCTGTAAGGTGGCAACCGGAGGACCGGCCATCACGGTCAATTGTCTTTTCGGTTTCAGTGGGTTGCGGACGGGTCACCGACGCACAACACGGCTATCAAGATCGAAAATTCGCATCAGTTCGTCCCGACGGCGACCGACGCGCAGGAATTCCGCCGCAAACAGAAAGAGGTTATTCTCGTTATTATGACCGTGGAATCTCTCTATAAGGGTGTGTTCTTACAGGGAAATCCCTTCGTAAAGGCACACACTGCCCTTACAATGAAACCTGTTTACGATGGAATCTCAAATTAGCCGGAAAAACTTTCTGGGAAAATTATATACAATATGTGCAATCTGAATGGTGCTTTAAGTTACGATTATTTAGAGAAATTGTACAGTAAAACCTGCCTACGATGGAATACCATGGAACCGGGAATATTTTCATTATAAATAGGTTTTCCAACATAGAGAGGTTTTTAACAAAATATGCAGAATAGTCCGTGAAAAATGCAATTTTCCGCCATAGACAGGTTTCCACCGTAGACAGGTTATGCTGGTATAAAGTTAGTTTTAGCCTGCATATAATATGCTCTTTAAAACGTGGAAAAAGCAGTGGAAATGGTAATCACAGATTTGTATTGACCACATTGAGCAATATTATATGAATTTGTTTATTATTTGCTTCAATTTGCGAAAATACAGTAAAACCTGCCCATGGTGGAATTTCACGGAAAAACTTTCCAACATAGAGGTTTCATACTGCAATGTTCAAGTCTCTTTCTTATTGCAGAAAGCAAAACTTTAAGAATGGACATAGATACAGTACATTATTAGGAACAATTTACACTTGGCTTTCGGGGAAAATGTGGGTATTGTCAGGGTAATGTCGGAGAAAGTTCAAGATGGAAAACTGTGGCAACCTTGGATGTATTTGAAGCCACTATAGAGAGATTCCTCCGCTGCATTTGTCATGTTGGGTGCGGTGAATTTAATCGAACGTGGCGTTTTGTTTGAATTTTAGCTGAAGGAGAACAGGATGCAGTCGAAAGTAACAGCTGGACCGCAGTCACACATACTGGAAGGGGTAACTTGGGATGAGATAAAAAAGCTTCAGGTGTTGCTCCCTTTTGTAATGGCCGGCTCGCATGCTCAAGAGCCATCACAATTTCACCAGGTCCATTCCACCAACCGGGTTTCCCACGTAGTCGTTTTTCTTTTCTGTTGCTTTTCATTTATCGTTTACGTAGTATTTTTGGGAAACCGGTGGCATCGGCCAAAGAAGTTTTGGGGCACGAGCTGTGTGTTATTACATTGGTTGCATTTTTCTATGGGAAGGACGCGACGATGAGCGGCACCGGCGACCAAGTGGTCGTGGTCGGCGCGGCTTCCAAGGGCATCATCCAGAGAGAGTTTCAACACAACGCCACGGTGTACAAGACGCCGTACGCCAAGAACCCTTTCGACTCGATCACCGACGAGGAACTGGAGGAATACAAGAAGATTGTGGAGAAGAAACAACGAGGAGAACCATGTAATAATAATAATAATAATACGCACTTACGATTTGTGGCGATTTCTTTAACGATGACAAATCGTTCGTTTGCAGTCGATGACGACATCGTCGAAGAGGAAACCACGCAAGTTACGGTCACCACCACCGTCACGGCGGTTCCGGCCACCGTACCGGCAGGAGCCTTGGAGAACGATGCCACCGTGGTGGACACGTGGTCCAATCCTCAGTCTCCAACTTCTCCGCTCTCGGAAGACGAAGGTACGTGCTTAATTAAGTTTAATCTCCATCTCTCAAAATGAGTTGATGAGATTAATGATGGCCATGTTGCAGTGATATTCACTTGTGATTAATAATGGGCAAGGATTTTGTACCGTAGTAACAAACGCGTGATGTAACTCCAATGAAATACTTATACAGGTTACATGTCAGGGAAACCTGGAAGACTAGTGGAATTTAAATTCGAGCTAAAATTAAAGGAATACTCTGGGAATTTGCTAAAAATTTTCCTAAAACCTGGAAAACTTGTATCGATACATAATACGCATTTTAAATGAAAATTATGTAGTACAGGAGTAACTATATACAACTAGTTTAACGTGCATAGAAGATAGTCTGGGAATTTTACCTAATCACTCTGGGAAACCAGGAAAAGTCAGTGAAAATGGTAATCAGAAGTTTCATGTTGCTGCAATATTAATCTCATCAAATATCTGTCTAATTTGTGAAATGTTCGTATAGTAATCTGAACTTGAGGGTAAGTTGCTATAAACGAAGGCAATTGGCAACCTAACGTTGTTTTGGCACTTGTATATATGGTAAAATTCATCACTTTTGGACGTTGGCGTTTTATATTTTGCATGGATTTTTGGGGAAATTCACTGATTTCACACGGGTATTATATTTTTGCTTTTATTTTACTTGCTTTGCACTTTACGCACCTTCCAATCTACGGCCCTGTCCTTCTCACCCTCGATGGACATTTGAATTTGTACATCAGTACCGAGGGTAGTAGAGGTTCAGAAGGTGGTAATGCCGGTGCTGGGACACGCTCAACCAAAGATAGTCCTCAACGATGGTCAGTAATCGAGGTTGCACTGCATGGCTTGGGAAAATACTAATTTGCTTCTGTTTTGTTTTGTCTGCTAGCTGGCATCATTTTATGTAAACGATTTTTGTTGCATCTGCGTATTGCATCGCGGTTCGCCGAAATGCCGCGTATCGCGCGTTCGTACGGAAACCATTCCTTTACGTTTCCATCTGCGAGTGTAAGGTTAGGTCTGGAATATTAATAAGGAATATCAAAATGTTTATGTCTAAATCTTACATTAGAAATGTCATATAACATTTTGTTTCCTTTTGCCGAAATTTGGATCAAACTTAGTGAAATTGAGTAAGTTCTTCGCCGGAGTTGTAATGAACAGCAGGGTTCGTATCACTCTGAGAAACCTGGAAACTCTGGGAGATTGATATAAATATACTGTATTCATATATATGAATGCGTTTTAAATTAAAATTATTTTAGTTTAACCTGGAAATTTCGCATAAGCGCTCCGGAAATCCTGTAAAACCCTGGGAAATTGATTTCGCAGATTTGACAGGGGCCTTGTTAAAGTTTACAAAGGATTTGGCATAATTTCAGAAATAAGATTATTAATGTTGACTGGGAATTAAGTAATGAAACGGAGGAAAGGTTTCCGCACGAACGAGCCTATTTATAATTTTGCTCGTACGCAATGATAGCGATGATCATGGTTCGCATGTGCATCGTGACTTATTAAGCATGTTGATTTTTATAATACGGTAGCATCGCCGGAAATTCACGTCAAGAACCAAGCCCAAACAGCTCCGGCAAAAGGTAAACTTGATTCGTTACGCACGTGCACGGTACGTTGAAGCTTTCGCGGTACCCTTCACGTACTTCTAAACTTTGACGGTGAACGATGAAAGTCAAGCATGCTAATGTTTTGCTCGTATGTTGGCACTCTTTTTGCAAACGCACAGAAACTCAAACTCCTGTGATGGTTCGTACCGGAACCAAGGCGCAGTCGCATGGTGAGTAATAACATTGGTGATGGTGTTTGGGGATTGCGTAGTGGGTCTTTACAGCACCCGGTAGAAGATCTTTCCTAACATAACCTCTTGCCTCTACGGGAACGTTGACTTTGTATTCGCTGGTAAATACTGATTCGTTTTCCATCTTTTGCCAGGCGAGACCGCGGTGAACGGAGACGACGCGAAGGAAGGGATCCGCTCGGCGGAGAGCGGCGACAACATCTCGTCTCGCAGCAGCAAAGAGGTAGATACTATCCGGATCGCAATTGACATTCATTATTAAGGATGATTGCAGTTCTACTGCAGTTAAGAGTTACCTAGCGAGTGAGTGTTCGCTGATCGCATTTTTGTACGCGATGGTTTCAGGGTTCCCCGACGAAGGAGGTTCCCGGTGGATCTCCCAAGAAGGAAAAGAAGAAGAAGAAGGGACTGAGGACCCCATCGTTCCTGAAGAAGAAAAAGGACAAGAAGAAGAAGGACGAAGCCGAGGACACCAAGTAGAGGTGGAAGATTTTAGAGGATCGGAAGAATTTTGCCGCGCATGTCCCTCCCCGGACCCTTCGTCCAGGAAACGAAACTTTGGTTTTTGACTTCTTACGTTGCCAGGTATATGTAGCCAACTTTATTAAGATGAGAACTGAACAACTGCCAGTGACATCATCATCCTCTTCCTCCTCCTCCTTATCAAAAGTAGACATTGTGCTTGTTGCATGTTCATCATGTTTCTGTCCGTCTATCTACCAACCAATCAATCGATCCAATCTATCTATCAAAGCCACCTCCCCCTCTTATAGTGCTATAATATCGTTACGATACGCAGATGTTGCATAAGAAGCTGAAGAGTTATTACTACCACTGGCACTCCTGCAGTTGTCTTTTTTGGGATGGAATTTCGGTTGCCAGTTTATTGCGCGAATCACGTACCGCTAACCCCCCTTCCTTTATCCCTTCAGTTAGAGGTTGCTAGGGGCACTTGCCGTGTCCGTCTAATTCATATATTTTCTTCTTGTTCCACGACTTTGTTTGTTCGTTTGAAACTTTACGAAGTTATCTCTCTGTCTCTGTACATAATGGGGTAAATTTGCGCGAAGAAGCTTGGTTCGTTGCTATCCAACCGCGATGAGGAAGCTTTGAATTTTTAAAGCAACAGAAGTGAATGGTAAATGCCCCTGTTGATTTAATCGATTAACATATATGCTTTTTAACTGCAGCAGGGGATATAAAAGTTACTGTATTAGACGCAGCAGTCAAAACGTTGAACTTGAATTTTACTTCTTGCGGAAAGGTATTTGCGGTTTTTACAAGGAGTGAAAGTTGAGGGTAAAGTTTTTATTTAATGATAAGAAATAGTCGTTTAATGCACATAATGCTGGCTGTTTTTTGTATCGCGATCTGTTGCACGGTGCTCGCCGAACCTTCGCGGCGGGGTTTACGCCGACGTCCGCCGCGAAGTCGAGGGAGGTTATAAGATGGACGTACGCCCCGTACATCAAGTACATCAGTTATATAATAAGCAGTATTGTCCATACCTGCGTATTTACCCGTTTTGTATACGCTTATGAATTTTTGCCGAATGATTGTTTGGATATTTTTGCGGGCGGTGGCAGACATTAATAATTGCAGGATATTTCACTACACTTTGGAGCCGCGGATGAGTTTGACCGTTTCGAGCACCCGGTGAACCAGGGGCCAGTGTTCATTGAACCTGTAAAACAATTGTGGGATTTGTGAACGAAACCGTTGGACGGCGGTCGACTCGTTCGCGGCTCCTGTTCGAGAAGCGTTACCGTTCCCTGTGTGCACTATGCTGTAGTTTGTTTACGAGAAATTTTTCATGTCGATTGATTGCTGCTGACGTTTAACTTGGCTGTGATTAAAAGATTTTTAATAAATTTCCAGCTGACAAAACAGAGACTTGAAATTTTCACTATACTGAATGTGCATTCAAAGTTGCACCTTGTGGGTGGAGGCGATAGCCAGAAGAACAGACCTCGGGCCAATGAGGGAGAAGTTATGACGTGTTGGGAGTGGCTAACTGTTGTTAAGAACGCCCAACCGAATCGTACCTACTCCCTCATTGGCCAGTGGGGTTGGTCTTCCCATTTTTAGTTCCGCCCCTTAGTGCAACTTTGACCGTGATTTCGGTACATCGGTAAATTAACAATTCGTGTTGCTGATATTTGACAGGTGTAAAATCATAATAGACTAGTTGCATAATCCACTCTTGGTACAAGTTACGTATATATGAATTATGACAGATTTTATTGATATGCTGTAATACATTCCAGTGAAAGAATTGTTGCTCATATTTCTTTTTAATTTTAACACTAATATTTCTTTGTGATATTTCTGTGCTGCGAAATCAGTTAAATTTTATAAGTTAATCAGTTAAAATCTTATCAAAAGTTTGCATTAAAAATTGCCTATGGTGGAATCTCATGGAACCATAAAAAAACTTTTCATCATAGACATGTTTTCCAGCATAGGGAGTTTTTTTTTAAACTATTTATCAGGGTTCCAATAATAAAGATAATTTTGCGAATTTTCCTCATTGAATGTGATACCAATGGTATGTATATGACGTCATAGCTGGTCACATGTTTTTTTTTTTTTTAGATGAAAATATAAGAGGTTGTTTTCAACGCTAAACCGGTCCATCGGCGAGTTAGCATAGTGGGTAGTGTTTTGAACTGTAAATTTGTAGTCGTGGGTTCGCGCCCGGTCCCGGGGTGCAGTTTAGTTTAAAATTAATTACTTAATTCGCAGCTCGCCAAAGATGGCTATACCCCAATCCACCTGCCTTCTTCCCGTATG